>JASDQU011027207.1:0-28010 GCA_032191745.1 Picea mariana | reverse complement strand
GAGAATAAAATTTGGGAGAGTTCTCCAAACGGTGGAGATTTGACCCTTTTTTTCTGTCTAAAAAGGACAAAGAGAATGCCAATTCCGGAGCAGGGCGCTGACATCTTGAGGTAAAGTGATAGTATCTGGATGTATTCTAAGGGTTAACTGCTAGACCTCCTTGGATTAAATGCATCTTAAGAGTAGGTGATCTATGGTCTCCTCTTCTTGATAGCAGAGAGGGCATATGGAGGGGCCTTCCCATCCTCTTTTTCTTAAATTTTTGCCAGTGAGGATGCCTCTATGTGCCATGCTCCATACAAACATATCTATCTTCGGTATTGACTTGGAGATCCATATGGCTTTCCAAATTGCCGGATCTTTGGGGATGTGGGGAACTACTGTTGTGTGTAGATAACCTGTTGTTGTAGTGTAAACTTCAGAGCCCGGTCCCCATCCTCTCCTATCTTTTTTTTTTTCTTTTCATTGATTTATATTAAGAAAAATCAAAATGATATTGTGTAATTTGGTAATTTTAATCAAGTGTATTTTCATGATAATCAATAATGATTTGATAAACCAATTCATTTCCTTGAAAAAGTCAAAGTTTGATATCACAAAGAATATCACCACCACAACAACAATTATTTAAGTGTATTGAATATGAAAATTTAACGTGGTAATTTTATCTTTTAAGGAAAATATATGTTATTAAGGGATGAAAATTAAGGGAAGGTAGGAGGCTTGTTCCTTTAACTACTAGGTGGTAAGGCTAGCTCATGATTACAACACATGTGAGGTTTATGGGAAGGACCTCCATCCACTCTCCCAATCCATTGATTAACATCGTATTTACTTTCCTTATCCTTGTCATGATAGCTTGGTGTTGGCGGTTGAAGGTGACTATTAGATTCATTTGTGTTGGTTCAACACTAAATACTTTTCATGGAAGAGATGTCGTGGAAATTCAAGGCTTTTGGTTGTTGTTTCATTTGATTGCTAGCATAGATAATGACTTAGATGATTTAGGCCTGAGTAACTTAGCTAAAAAATCTCACTCCAGGGTGGTTGAGACTTTGAGAAAGTATGAGGAAAGGTGGGAAATTTGCTTCCAACATGAGAGGTGCATAGGGATAGGGCAGGTGCAATGGCTCTATTGGAAAAAGGAGGTGAACCCCTTACTAGCAGGCCTGAGTTTTTTATCAACCATTGGGAGATTATCTTTGTAGATTATGAAGGTGAGAGTTTTGGCCTTTCCAATTTCTCTGCTTTGTCTATGAGAATGGAACAAAACTAGTATTTAAGTATCAATAGGAAGATTATTGAGATGGATAATTCAACTAGGATAGTGAGGAGAGGTAATCCTTGACACTGCAAAAATTCCAACAAGGGTTCCTTCTCCAGGCGGACAACCAAGGTAGAGAAGGAAGTTAGAGAGGCTACAATTCACTACCACCAGAGATTCCTTCCAAAACTCAAGTTCAAGGTTAAAAGAATTGAGTAGAATGTTAGAGAGAAATGAGACAACACATAATTAGAGGCTATTGAGGCCAAATTAATGGATTGGGTACCAGATATTGGATTCACTCGTAGTAGGGATACAAAATGCTTCATGCAGATTGATATCTATTGGCACACTAAACCAATTCTTTCCGAAGTGAGTGAAGAGCAGGGCATGCAACAAAAGGTCATCCTAAACACTTTAAACATGCAACAAAAAGATACAATGGATAAATTAGATTACTTGGACAAGAATTATGAAGCCTTGGTCAAGCTCCTATGGGATATGGAAGCAGTTGGTCAAGCTCATAACTAAGAAATCCAATCACCAACATAGAAACTCTTGCAGATACCAATCCTCTTCTCGTATATGTGGACTCGGCCTCTATGCTAATCCATAGATATCAAGTTATTATGTTTCTATTATTATATTAATGTTTTCCTTATTGGTCGACTAGACCCTTAAATTGTAATTGTACCCTTTGTCTCCTATATATACCAAGGAGACCTAGTTTTAGTGAGCATCTCATCTTGTACATTTGGTATATTGTAAAAAGAGTTTTCCCCCTTAAAGAGGATTCTCATCCATTCTTCTCTCTCATTCTCAGGGTGTGGAGTTACTTGTCTTTCTCTTTTTATTCTGTTTGGATGATTTGGTGCATAACATTTGGTTTTAGAGCATATGATCCTTGGGTATGGCTCCTTCAAATGAGTCATCCTGGTATTTTCACTATTAAAAAAATTATGGATAGTTCCAAACTGTGAAAATTTTGGGAGCTTGAGGAGACATAGTGAAGTACCCATGCTAAAAATTCAAGGTTTTGGTTCACTATACTTCTGGAGATATAAAGTATGGAAATAAGGATTTTTGACTAATCTTGAAATTAGTCTCAAACAAATCATATTTTCATTTTTGCTATAAAAAATTTCTGGGATGTTTCAAATAGAAAAAAAAATGGATAATGAGGATCCATAGTTAAGTACATGTGGTAAAAAAATTAGTTTATTTTCACTATACTTTCAAAAATATAGTATGTGGAAATTAGGGTTTTTGACTACTCCTAAAACTAGTTTCAAATAGACGCTCTTGGTAAAAATGTCATATATGAAGCTAGAAAAGGCCAAATTGAGTGTCACTAGTTTCATCGGAAAGAAGACATATCATAGTATTTCATGCCAAAATTTCAAAAGTAGATCTAAAAACTTGGACACATGATAAGCCATCAAAGTTTTCTCTCTTGAAATGGACAAAACCAACAAGTTTCGGGAAAGGTACTATAACTTTATCTTGGCACATTGGAATTTGGTCAAACCTATGGCATTACAAAGAATACACATATTCAAGCTACTATATAACAAAATTTCAGACTCATCAGGCCAAAATTTCAAAGTTACTTCAAGAGAAAGGTCGGCCAACAAGACATTCCACAAACCATATTTTTTGAAGGTATGCTAACTTGAAATTAGCATAACTTTTGATTGAATGATCTATTTTTAGTGATTCAAAACTTTTGATAAAGAGAAAAAGGAGGAGAATTATTATTTTCTCACATGGAAAAGGGTTCTAAAAAAATATCTACTCCTACTAAATCTCTGGAGAAATTATATATGACACCTAAAAGTGAATAATTATAGTATCATGTATCCCTATAGAGGAACCAATTTAATGAAATAGACGATATTATGTTGAATTGTTTTTATTTGGCACATTTTCAATAATTAATTAAAATAAAAATAGATCAAAAGATGGAACAATTACAAAAATCCATGGTAGTCATGCTCTTACGTACCCTAGATGAGAGGTTCATGCAAGGAAATCATGAAAACGGGGAGAATAAAATTGTTGAACATATGGGGAAGATTTTAAGTAATGTGGAGAACATGAAGATTGAGTCCCACAATCATGATTATTCATCACTCCAATATCCGTATAATTGGGGGTTCAACTCAATACCAAGGAACTACTTAATCCAAAGATTGATATGTGGAGATTTAATGGTAAATATACTATAACATGGATATTCCAGACAGAGCAATTCTTTGAACTACACCCAAGTGCCAACTTTACAAAAGGTAACTCTTGCATACTTGTATTTAGAACCTGGTCAATTTGTTTGGTATCAATGACTTTGTGAATGAAAAAATGATTCCATTGTCTCTTGGTCCATTTTTACAGATGAATTCATAGGAAATTATGGGGATATTAAGAGAAACACATTCTTTACTCAATTGATAAATCTTCAGCAAAGAAGTCCAATTACAAATCACATTCAACAATTCCAAAAGTTGAGTCTCAAGGTAAATAACATTCCATAGGATAATTTGTTTGATCTCTTTATGGGCACTTTGAAGGAGAGAATTCAACATGAGGTACATCTCTTTGAACCTAAATCCCTAGAGCATGCTTTCAATATGGAAAGGAAAGTATAAAGTGAAAATATGGCTACTAGAAGGGTATCAACTAACAACTATAGAGAGAACCATGTTCCCTCTCTTAACCTCACTTAACCTACAAGGTTGAGACCTCGACAAATGGATGAAATAAGAGCAAAGGGACTATGTTTCAATAGTGATAGAAAGTATAATAAGAGGCATAAATGTGATGAGGATAAATCATTCTACATATATTGTGAAGAGGAAGAAGATCAATAATTGGAACTATTGCAAGATCTATAATTGCAAGAGACTACTTTGGCAATATCTTGTCATGCATTGGCTATCATAATCAGTCCTCAAACTATGAAGATAGAAGGATATATCAAAAATAAAAAGGCAACATAATTGATTGATTATGGTAGTACCTATAACTTCATTAATTACAAATTAGCCAAACTTATCAATTGCTTTATATATCTAGCACTAGAGTTTCAAGTAATGATTGCAAATGGAGACACCATAAATTTTTCAAGGAAGTGCCATAGTATTAAGCTCACTCTGTGGTGTATTTATTGGATATTCCAAATGATTGAAATCCAAATAGGTGGTGTCGATGTTGTATTATGTGTCCAATGGTTACAATCATTAGGAACAATGGATCTTAATTTTTAGGAAATTTTCATGATATTTTCCATGGAATGGAAGGAAATTGATCTCAAATGTATCCAAAGGAAACCCTCTAAAGTGATAATATATAACATCATTGCAAAAATTCTAAACAAGGGAAATCATGGTTTAATTGCACAATTGTTCTCACTAGATGTTCAAACATCTAGACCCTCTACTCTCATGGATCTCCAAAAAGTTATCAATAATCATTCAAAGGTATTTGAAGAGATAGATGAGGTTCTTCCACTTGCTTGAGATCATAACCATGCTAATAATTTACAAATAGGAAGTGCACTACCTAAAATTAGGCCTCATAGGTACCCATATGTACAAAAGAGTGAGATTGAGCATATGGTTCAAGAAATGTTAGAGGTTGACATCATTCAACCTAGCTAAAGTGATTTCTCTTCACTAATGGTGATGGTTTACAAAAATGAAGGTTCATGGAATATGTGTATATATTATAAAGATCTCAACAAAATGACCATTACAGATAAGTTTTCAATTCATTTCGTTGATGAATTATTATATGAATTGCAAAGAGGGGTTTTCTTTATCACGTTGGGTCTCTGTTTTGGATATCATTATATCAGAATGGGGTAAGGAGACATCTCCAAAATGGCCTTTAGAACACACAAAGATCATTATAAGTTTTTGGTGATGTCATTTGGCCTTACCAATGCACCTTCCACATTTCAAAGTTGGATGAATTTTATTTTCAAACCCTTCCTCAAAAAATGTGTGTTAGTAGTTTTGATGATATTCTAATCTACAACAAATATTGGGAAGATCGTATAAACACGTTGACATGGTTTAGGAAGTGGAATATTTAGGTCATACTGTATCTCATGAAGGTATCAAAGTGGACCATAAAAAAATTAAATCTATGATGGAATGGACAATTTCCAAAACCTTGAATAATATTAGAGGATTCTTAGGCTTGATGAGCTATTACCACAACTTTTTCGAGAATTATGGTAAAATAGAAACATCTCTAACAACATTATTAAAAAAGGAGGCATTTTTTTGGACTCAAGAAGCAATCACATATTTTGAAAAACATGAGTCTATGTGTACAACTCTTGTTATGTCCATCCCTAACTTCACAAAAATCCTTATTGTGGAGTGTGACGCCTCAAGGCATGACATTGGTGCAATTTTAATGCAAGAGGGAAGGCCCCTTACCTTTTAAAGCAACCAACTTAAAGGAAAGAACTTACTCAAACCCATTTATGGAAATGAAATGTTGGCCATATTACATATAGTTAAGAAATGGTTCCCTTACCTAATAGGAAGACACTTCAAGGTAAATACTGTTGAAGGAAAATCTCCCTGCGGACAAGTAGATCTCCTCAAAGAGCTAGACTCTTAACTCTAAGACATAAAGTGGTTATCATGGTTACTGACTTCCTTTTAGATCTAGGTGGAATAGTGTGTGAGGAGGAAGGAGAAAAGAAGTACCTTTTACTGGTGTTTTTCCCTGCACGCTCCGAGTTGAGCTCCAATCTTTCACTCCTCGATAAGCCCTGTAGACAAACAAAGTACGACCACTTCCTACTCTATCAANGACAAATTCATGTGAGATTGAACACAAATTAGAAAGAAACAGGCCAAGGAAATTATATTAATGAGGACAAAACATTGCTTACAACCGTGGATGGATTACAACAGCTCTACCAAGTCCTCCTTGTCTACCCCTTGCTCAAAACATCCACGATTTGAATGATGATAGCTTCATTGATTTCTCCCTATGAGATCATAGGTCTATTTCCTCCAAATCATCTATGTTCCAGCACCACTTATAAGATCATAAGTTTGGTGTGATTCTCCCTTTCCAGTCCTCTTTCACCATGAGAAAGCTTGCTTATATAGCCTTGGAGAGGCTTTAACCACTTGATATATCCTTGGGGAAGTTGAGGATTTGCCTCCTTCAGTTGAGTATCTTCCCTAGGATCATGGATGGACCAGGGATTCAAATCCAATTGCCTTCCAAGAATGAAAGTATGCTTCCCCCATTCATCTCAACAACTTAACTACTGCCCAGAATAGGTAGCGCTCCCTCAAAAGGGCCATCAGAGCGCTACAACGCTCTCCAGTAGGCTTAAGGGGGGTGCCAACGCTCCTAAAGACACCAACGCTCCCTCAATAGGGCCAAAGGAGCTTTATAACGCTCCCAGACAGTGTAAGGGGGAGTGCCAGCGCTCCTAGAAGAGGTATAGGGGAGCGCTCCCCTCCCAAAACTCATTTTTTGAGTTGCTTTCAGATGGAAAAAGGTTTGCAAGCCTACTGACTCATTTCTCCTCTTCCAAATCAAATGTTTGAGATGTTTCAAGTGTCTTTCTCTTGTCATTATAGGAACGTCACAGGCATCATGGCAGTATGCTTCCCTGACACTTGCGACACTTGTGAGCAAAATGTGACACTTACGACACTTGTAATGATGACACTTGCGACACTATCGAAGTGAGTAATTTTGACGTGTAACATATTACCCCCCAAAGTATGAAGTTAGAAGACAGGAACTGATAACTGAAATGCTTTGTAGACTTTCAAGAAAGGGTATAGACGCAGAGAACCTAACAAAATCTGCACACAAACATCCAACAAATATTATGACATGTTTCAAACCCCAAGGCAGGCATACCTATGCTTGGGTGATCAAGACTTGCAAGATATGGCCACCATAAAATACACCGCGGATCCATAATTGTATTGATAAAAGGGTATAGCCACTGAAAATACACTGTGGATCTATACTCCCATGACCTGAACTGATCATAGCCACGAAGAATACATAGTGGATCTATGAGATGACAAGACATAGCCACGACCAATACAAAGTGGATCTATGTAACAGTATATGTGTCATTGTTCAAAAGAAACTCCATTACAACCTAGGAAAAGTACATATCAAAGTGATCACTCAACCCAGGGTCTTCTTACCGATCCCGATGTAGTACGAATCTAACCATGTGAATATATGTACTGATGTCAAACATGGCAGAAACCGCTTGATTACGGGTCAATGATGTAAACCATTAACAAGCGCGAGGGATATCACCATTAATTTCAATGATTCCCAAGGTACACTAGTACATTCCAACGAATGTGAATGGATGAGCTGAAGTTGAACATCCATGGAATCATTCAATCAGAGGTCAATGATGTAAACCCATTGTCGAACGTGAGGAGACCTTCCATTGAGGCATGCAGGTCCCAAAGTACTAATTGGTTTCTAAGTCTAATTCCTGGATAATGTGTTGATGTCAACAGGAATAGGCTCGTCGAAGGAGGGCCTTGATGTATCCCCCATCAACGACACGAAATTGACACAGAGATGTAATTGGTAGATCAAATGAACATGGATTGACACAGGTATTGAGACAAGATATTTGTGATGGCTGACTCTCAAGGCAGATAATTCTCTTGAACACTAAGGCACAACAGTAGAAACATGACATGGACCAAAACTTTATGATGGAAGGGATGCTGTGACTTACGTTAGGCGACCCAAAGGAGTGAAAGAAACTCAAAGGATTGGCTCAGTGCAGAGGTTCAACGGATTATAATGCGTGCAAAAACAAAGTGTCATGTTCAAGAGCGACTCTAAGAATTACTTGGTAATGTTCTCAAAAAACTGCTTGGCTTGATTCTTTCAATTCCCCCCCCATCCAGATAGACAAGTACCTCTTTTTAATTTAAGGAGCTCGAGGAGGGTAACACATGCTCGATATAACTCAGCTTCGGTAAGTTCCTCTTCCTTTGTTTAACAAAATGGAAGAAGTAAGGGTTCGGTCCCATATGGGCCTGTCGATGTTTTGTTTAGTGAGTCCAAACACAGAAAACTCGAAGTTTTTTCATGATTATAGAGTTTGGAAAAACACTTAAAAGATAACTCTCTGAGTTCCTTTTTCATAAAGTAGTCTGATGAGATAAACTATCGCTTAACAGACATTTTCTTCAAATAATTTAATGAACGTGAAGAGAACAAGGTCGCTCGATAATCTTTTCATGTTTAGAGAGTCTGAAAAGAACTTAAAGATGACTCCAGTGTTGTCCTTTTTCGTAATGTTAGTCTCGCGAGGCTGAAAAAGAGATAAACTACCACTCGAAAGACGCCCTTTCGAACCTTTTAACGAGTGTGAAAGGAAGCAAGATCACTCGACGATCTTTTCATACTTAGAGAGTCTGAAAAGAGTTTAAAGGAGAGTCCAGGGGGTTCCTTTTTCATGTATCCATACAGGTTCGAAAAAGAGATAAAAGTCTACCCGGATGCATTCTCATGTATTTACGAGCACGAGAAAGAACAAAGACTAAGCTCGGTATGCTCCCAGCTTGAAAGCTAGTGGCTTAACTCCATAATGATCATCAAAGGCTGGAGACATGCCCTCCAAGCTTCAATTCATTCACCAAAGGATAAGGGTGGAGGAAAATAAGGTTCAAGAGAGGTGACTATTTCATTTTTTAACGAGCTTGACATAGGAAAAGAACTATTCTCAAGACCTCTATTTCATTTTTTAACGAGCTTGCCACAGAGAAGAGAAAATATGCTCGTAGTTTCATCTGGATCATGGCTTCCAAGAGGATAATTCTCTGGAGGGGTACCATGTCGATGGATAAAATGTGGTCATGGCCTCCAGGAGATCTTTGCTGGATGGAAGATAATCACTCCAGAAGGAACACATATCGAGGGTCGCGATAGGAGTAAGGAGATCAAGCTCCAATAATCCTACTGAAGAGATCACCATGTCCACTACTGGATCCAAATCGTCGGAAGTTGAAATCATGGGAGACAACGCCACATAATTCACATGCGGCGGGGGTGATACTGTCTGCATATAGGAACCACTTAGGGAGGTAACCCAGTCGGGGCCGATGAATGAAAGTTGATCAATGGTCACAATTCTTCCATCGTGAGGGAAAGATATCACACGGAAAAGGGTGGATACAAGAGCTTTCATAGCATAGACATAATCCCGCCCAAGGAGTAAAGCAAAATCCAAGTGGTCTTGGACTAACATGATATCAATAAAGACAATTTTCCCTCCCAAAGTTACAAGAAACTGAGGAAGGATCCCTAAAGGTTGACTAGTTCTTCTGTTAAAAGCTAACAGATTTTGTGTAACCGGTGCAAGTTGCGGACAACCCAAAGCATACCAAGAAACATAAGACAAAATACTAATGGACACACCTTCATCTATCAGTGTTTGAGGAACGTCCTGACCACGAACCTATACTGTAATTTGGAAAGGAATGTGAGAGGGAAGACGAGGTTCAGTTAGCGCACCCCAATAAAAAAGGATGGCTTCAATACTTGGAGGGGGTTTCAAAGGAGAAGGAGGAATGCCCCCCGGCATGGTAGAGTCTGTATTAACGAGAAAAACATGGGCAGTATCGGGTTTACTCTCTAGAAGGGGAGTAGGATCAACCGATTATTGGATCAGATCAACCAATGGTGGACTTGGATAGACCACTTTGGCACTCTTCAGAGGAAGAGTGGGACTAGCTGAGGAAGGGACTGGATCAATCACTTTGACATTCCTCAATGGAGGAATGGGATCGAATGATGGTGAAACTGGCTCGACCACTTTGGTGCTCTTCATAGGAAGAGTGGGACTGACCAAGGAAGGGACTAGATCAGTCACTTTGGCATTCCTCAATGGAGGAATCGGATCGACCGATGGTGAAACTGGATCAACCAATTTGGCACTCTTCAGAGGAAGAGTGGGACTGATTGAGGAAGGGACTGGATCAGTCACTTTGACATTCCTCAATGGAGGAATGGGATCGACCGATGGTGAAACTGGATCGATTGCTTTGGTGTCACTCTATAACGGGAGAGTGGGATCGATCGAAGATGAAAACAGATCAACCACTTTGGTGTCACTCTTTTGATGAAGAGCGGGGCTGATCGATGACCGAACTAGATCAGCTACTTGGGTTCAGGGTGCAATCGAGGAGGAAACTAGATTGACAACCTGATCAACCGGACTGACCGGGGATGGAACCGAATTGACCAGTCCATCAACCAATGATGGGTCGGAGGAAAGATTACGATAACCTTTTGGAAGTTGAATTTTTTCCAAAAGAGAAGAAGCCTCGCCCATGCGAGGAAAAAGGTGAGAGTAATGATTACCTTTACATAACATGCAAGGGAACTTGACAGTTTTCTTCTTCTTACCAAGCTAAACATCACTAGTTGACGGGGTATCATTGACATGACCGACGGAGGCCGATGATGTGGAGGACCACATTTCTAAGACCTGGGTAAGACCGGGGAAATCCCTCAGAAAGTGGTCACCCTTACAAAGGCTACAAGGGAATTTGGGTTTTGGATTCTTCCTTTTAATCTTGTTGTCTTTATCAACACTCCCAGTACTATTAACAGTAACTGGTTTCTTAGAGCCAACATCTAGTTTTGTTAGGGTCTTGGTCCTTTTTGGGCTCTTCTTCTTCTTCTCTTTCCGTTTCTTCATCTTCTGATCAACCTGGCTACTTGCTTTAGAGCTTTCACTAGGTGAAGAAGGAGAAAAGGAAGGAGACTTGATGGACGAAAAAGGAAAAAATTCGACATGAGGTTGATGTGTGGGTGGTGTATTGGCATCCAAAGTATTAGGTGCAACTAAAACATTGGGAGGATTTGGGATCACCGGAGTGGGGAACAGCCAAACTGGTAATCCAATAGTGAGTCCTGGAAGACTCAGTGTGGCAACATCTGGAGGACCAAAGTTTCCAAATGAAGGAAAGGTATAAGGTTCCCTAGGAGAAGGGGTTCCTCCATTAGTACTCCCGGGATTCGATGCCATTAACACTGACTAGACCTAAGGTCCACTAAGTAAAACAAACAACACACGTTATGAATCTAAGAAGCAATCAATCAAACAAACCTTCCCACGATGAAACCACTAGTTGGTGATGAAATCCAACGTTGCGAGATCAAAATAGGAAGGGGCGGGGATAGAGCGGGTGGATCAGTTACGTTGGCGACCTGCTTAATGGACTTATGCCTTGGTGCAAGCTTCCACACAGTAATTGTGGATTTACCCTCCAAGGAGCCCAAGTGAGTTTGACCAATGTCTGTTCCAGGTACAATGAGACTTCCCTTCACCGTCACCTTGTGTGAGACCCTAAAGATTGTGGCTACTAAGGTCACCAACTCGTAGTCAGCCCCTGGGCGGGTATAGTCGACAGTCTAGTCGGAACGTATGGGAAGGATAACAAGTCCGAAATCAACTTGAAAGAATTCCACTCAACATTGTCGGTATACCTTCCAGTGACCCCCAATATACGATCCGACCACTACAAATAGTTGAACCACAGATGGATAATCTCCGTAACTCACCCGAATGCGACCTTGTGCATAACCCCTGTGTGAGAGGGGGATCCCAACAAGTCAATACGACAATTGGATTTGACTCTCCCTACTGAAAGATACTAAGTTTGTTTGATAGCTTTGGAAAGTTATCCTTTCAACCTATTCCAAAGCCCTACACCTTAAACTAATGTAGGTTTTCTAGCAAAGATGTAAAAAGTCTGATAAATTTTAGTTAAGCGTTGATTTTAATGGATGTTGTTTACTCAGAGGGTGTACGAAAGTGAAACTGATGGAATGATGACTCAATTCCCAAAAATATGCATGAAATATGATAAGCAATCATTTCTTTTCAATGAATACCTATTTAAGGGAAAGAGGAAGAGTCGTTTTCACTATCAAACACTTGATAAGGAATGCCCTCAATCAATTTTGTTCTCAATCAAATCCAATATGATGCTACAACATTTCAAAAATGCAAACTAATATGCAAACTAATCATTAAGATGTACTTTTGTCATTTTCATGTGAATGATGATCAATTCAATGAAAAACTTGTCCTACCAACCACCCTTTCAGATCAAGGAGATTCGGACAAGAAAACACATGTTTCACACAAACAACACACCCTTTTGCAATCAAACAAGAGAAAGAAAATAAAAAACACAAAAGGAAGGAGAAAGATATTGGATCATATGACCTCAAAGAACCAAATGAGAAGAGTCACAGACTTCTAATGTCCTTCACTAGAGTTCCCGCTCAGTCGAATGGGAGAGAATAAAGTAGGGGATTGATTTCAAGCTCTCAACAACAAAAACTCAAAAAGAATGAAGAAGGGCATAAAATCTGAACAATAAGGTGTTTACTTCTTAGGAGGAAGCATGTCAAAGGTCAAAGGAAGTATCATTGAATCACAAAGCAGCTCAGCAAGTGAAGAAATAGGGTCTGGACCTCCAAAAAATAGAAATTTTGAAGAGATTTTTGGCAAAAGAGGGTTGGCGCTCTGGTATAAGGGCCACTAGAGCATTATAAAGTTCTTTCCAACACTTCCAGGGAGTGTTGGCACTCTACTAACATGGGAAGGGGGGTGCCAGGCTAAAAGAGCTCACAAAAAGTCCAAAAAACCCAAAATTTGAATCAAATTTTGACAGGCAGGCTGAGTGTGATGGGGTAAAGAGTCAATAAGAAAATGCAATCAGATATTAAGGGGTGAAAAAGGACTAAGAACACAAAGGGTAATACAAGGCTTATGAGGAAAAACAAAACCAAAAGTTTCGATTCGATTCACCAGTGGAGTCGCCAATTTCTGTTGAAGGAAAATCTCCCTGGGAACAGGTAGATCTCCTCAAAGAGATAGACTCTTAACTCTAAGACAGAAAGTGCTTATCATGGTCACTGACTTCCTTTTAGATCTAGGTGGACTAGTGTGTGAGGAGGACTGAGAAAAGAAATACCTTTTACCGGTGTTTGTCCCTGCACGCTCCGAGTTGAGCTCCAATCTTTCGCTCCTCGATAAGCCATGTAGACAAACAAAGTATGACCACTTCCTACTCTATCAATATTAGTCTGAAATAGGTCTATCTACTAAAGAGAAAAATTCATGTGAGATTGAACACGAATTACAAATAAACAGGTCAAGAAAATTATATTAATGAGGACAAAACATTGCTTACAATCGTGGATGGATTGCAGCAGCTCCGCCAAGTCCTCCTTGTCTACCCCTTGCTCAAAAGATCCACGATCTGAATGATGATAGCTTCACTAATTTCTCCCTATGAGATCATAGGTCTATTGCCTCCAAATCATCTCTGTTCCAACACCACTTATAAGATCATAAGTTTGGCGTGATTCTCCCTTTCTAGTCCTCTTTCACCATGAGAAAGCTTGCTTATATAGCCTTGGAGAGGCTTTAATCACTTGATATATCCTTGGGGAAGTTGAGGATTTGCCTCCTTCAGTTGAGGATATGCCCTAGGATCATGGCTGGACTAGGGATTCGAATCCAACTTCCTTCCAAGAATGAAAGGATGCTTCCCCCATTCATCGCAACAACTTAACTACTGCCTAGAATAGGTAGCGCTCCCTCAAAAGGGACATCAGAGCGCTACAATGCTCTCCAGTAGGCTTAAGGGGGGCACCAACGCTCCTAAAGACACCAGCGCTCTCTCAAAAGGGCCAAAGGAGCTTTATAACGCTCCCAAACAGTGTAAGGGGGAGTGCCAACGCTCCTAGAAGAGGTATAGGGGAGCGCTCCCCTCCCAAAACTCAGTTTTTGAGGTGCTTTTAGATGGAAAAAGGTTTGCAAGCCTACTGACTCATTTCTCCTCTTCCAAATCAAATGTTTGAGGTGTTTCAAGTGTCTTTCTCATGTCATTATAGGCACAACATAGGCATCATGGCAGTATGCTTCCCTGACACTTGCGACACTTGTAAGCAAAATGTGACACTTACGACACTTGTAATGACGACACTTGCGACACTATCGAAGTGATTAATTTTGACATGTAACAAATCCATATCATGATATTTTGAAGTACTTCTTGGAACCACGATTATCTTCAAAAGAGAAAAAAATGGGTTACAAATATTCTAGGTTATGACTTTGAAATTATCTACAAAAAAGGAAAAAAAATGTGGTGGTAGATGCACTTTCGAGGAAAGAAGAAGACAAGAAGGGATTAATATGTGCCATTCCCATTCTGCAATCTGATTGGTTGGAAGAAGAAAGGATAGCATGGAAGTAATATAAAAATGTATGCAAGATCATCCAACAACTACAAGAGGACCTAAGTGAATTAGATAAATTTGTGTGGAAGAATGATTCATTGTTGTATCAATATTTCTTATATTTGTGTAAGAATTTCCTACTCAAGGTTCCTGAAAACGTACCATATGATCAAGAAGGATTTTTTTTGGGAAGGTCTTAAAATTGATGTTCAAAATATTATGGTTGAATGTTTGATTTTCCAACAGAATAAGGGAGAGGCAATCAAGACCACGAGTCTCCAACAACCATTATTCATACCAAATCAATGTTGGGAGGAAGTTTCAATGGATTTTATTACAGGTCTACCCAAGTCTGAAGGAAATAATGTCATAATGGTAGTGGTGGATCGGCTAGCAAAGTATGCCCATTTTTTCTTTATTTCTCATCCTTTTAAAGAAATTATAGTAGCTACAACATTCATGGAAAATGTTCATAAGATACATGGAATCCCCAATATTATTGTAAGTTATAGAGATCCAATTTTCACTGGTAATTTTTGGATTGAATTATTTTCTTGTTTGGGTACTAAAGTGGCTCACATCTCCTCTTACCATCCTCAATCTGATGGGTAAATTGATATTTTGAATAAATTTCTAGAAGGGTATATTCATTATTTGCATCTAATAAATATACACAATGGGTCAAGTGGTTTCCCTTGGAAGAATGGTGGCACAACACACCCTTCCATACTTCATCAAAAATGTCCCCAATTATGGCACTTTATGGCTATCATCCTCCATCCATCACATCACCCTTGAGAGGTAAATTGAAGTTTCAAGCAGTGGAGGACCACATAGAGCACCAACAAGAGGTTCTCCAACTATTGAAGGACAACTTGTCTATAGCACAAAATAGGATGAAACAACAAGAAAATCAACATCATAGTGAAAGGGAATTTGAAATGGGGGATTGGGTATTTCTGAGACTACAACCATACAAACAGATTTCCTTCAAGAAACAAAATATTCATGAAAATAAATTAGCACCCAAGTACTATGGTCCCTATAAGGTGTTGTAGAAGATTGGAAGTAAGGCTTACAAATTGGAGTTTCCTCCATCCTCACATGTACATCTAGTCTTACATGTTTCTTTCTTAAATAAGGTAATCAACAACAAGATTTCAATTTAGACTATTTAACCAAAGATTAATGAAGTAGAGAATATCATACTAGAACTACAAACAATCATTGAAACAAGGATCAAGCAATAGTGAAATCGAGAAATACTAAGTACCTCATCAAGTGGAACAACCTACTAGTAGAAGAGGCGAAATGGGAAGATGAGTTCTTCATGTAGAAACATCCACAACTAATCAAATGTTGAGGGAAACATTTATTTGAATGGGATGAGTAGGTTAAACCCTATATATTGACTTATTACATTTCTATTGTTATATTAGTGTTGTCTTTATTGGTAGCTTAGAACCTTTATTTATAAGTGTGCCCATTGTCTCCTATATACCAAGCGGACCTAGTTTTAATGAGCATCTCATCTTGTATTTCCCCCTCAAAGAGGCTTCTCATTCATTCTTCTCTCTAATTCTCAAGGTGTGGAGTTACTTCTCTTTCTCTTTTTATGTTATTTGGGTGATTTGTTGCATAACACTATGAGGTTAATGACTAGATGACTTTCGGTTTGTTCCTAGTTTTTTTTAATTCTCTATTATATCAAATATTTGGATAAGTAATTACCCTAATATGGTCTATATAACTTAACGTTGTCCTGTTATTTTTTGGATCAAAGACCATCAAATGTAATTTTTGTATAAGCATATCAAGAACTCCTAGAATAGACAGTCTTAAGGATTATATGAACAACTTTGAAAAAATCGATGTCTATCATAGGCAATATCTTCAGGTAGATTCTCAGTAAGCCTCAGAAGAATGTGATTTTTTTGTACATCTATTAATATATAAGTAGCTAAATTTATATCTACACACACACACACACTTTATTTACTACTATTAAGAATATATTAACATATTTTTTCAAAATTAAATGGAGTAAAAATGCTCCTACAATCCAATATGTCATTATCAAGATAGACATGTATGACAATGTATCTTTGTTAGTTCTAGAAACAAAATTTATAGGCTATGGATGCATTTCTTCTCACTATCCATGGTTGAAGAATTCTACTACTTCATGTACCTAGCTCAATCTTTGATCTCTAGACTCCCTTCTAATGTTGTAGCATGGAAAAATGTATGAATTGTTGGAATTTTCAAATTAGTTGTGTTGTTTTCAATGGAGAGTGGAAAGGGTAAAATTTTATCTTCTTCTCCTTCTTGAATGGTTTTTTTAATTTGTTAGACGAGAGAGATCCTTTGATGGTGACAAGAAGGTCAATGAAAATGTCTTCTTTTTTTAATTTTTTTCATGTTGAAATATTCATTGTTGTTTCTTCTTGGGACTCCATATAATATTTAGTTGGGATTACCACTACATCGTGAACTTACCAATAGTAATTGCCTTTGGACAATTGAAAGAAAAATATTTCACATATGGCGTCGTTATGATCTAGTTCATGACAACCTCTTGTTCCAAAAGTTGCACATCCCCTCCTCTCCCAATCTAGTACCTTTCTTCTGATGGATGTTATTTATTTACTCTGAAATATGATATACTCTTTGACTAAGTTTTGATGTAAAACATTTATTTTCTCTGTCTAGTTGTAGAAGACTTCTTATATTATTTGGAAATACAGTTTTCCCCTTTTTTCCCAAGTGACCTTTTTTGTTTGGTCTCTTATTTTGATGGATCTAGGGATTGGACTTCCTCATATCCTTCCCTTGCATTTAGACGCAATTTAGTAAGACAAATTATAACCAAAATAAAATAGATTCAACAATCCATTAATCTCAAATAATCTCAAATAGAATAAACCACATGTTCATTTTAAATAAAATTCTATTACTAAATTTGTTTGGGATCCACAGTGAAACTTATCCCATTTTAATATATAACATTTAGTAGTACAAAGAATAATCAAGATAAAACTAACTCAATAATTCATTAAACTCAAATCAAATAAACCGCTTATTCTTTTAAAATAAATTTGCAACATCAAATTATTAAATTTCAGTTTTAGTCCTGTAACACCCTGGGTTTCGAACCCCCATTTTAAATAATGTATTGTTACAATGTTGAGAGGCGAGAGTGCCCAAAAAATTATTAAAAGGTCAGTGTGCCCAATACATGTAGTGTTTTTATCATTATTAATAATAAATACATAGCTGGCTGCTAGATGGACAAGGAATAGAGTTATAGGGGGATATAATTCCACAAGAGAGGGCACTTGAGGGGATAAGTGTTTATTCCTATTATAATTACCATTTTTGTGTCTATGGGAGGGGATCGTTTACATGAGCTTCTTGGGGAAGGCAAGGAGGTTCTTGATTTCCCCACGAAGTTACTTAAACCCACCTCTGGTATGATGGTGGGGTTGGTCGTTGGCTCGTTTTCTTCTTCACTTATGCATTCACACCATTCTATCCCTCATGCACTTTCATGCACGCACCTCCATGCACCCACTTACTCATTTATTGATCCATCCGTCATCCACGTCTTGGCTCAGAAAAAGGGAGTCGAACTGCTAAAGGTTAGACACAGGATAGTTGGTTGTAGTGGTCACTGGTGTGATCCAACCATGACCTAAGGCCACATGTCTGAGATGTGTTGGCTTGTGTCCAACGTTTCTCATGGATGGGAGTCCTGAGAATTCCAGCATTGATATTCTGGACCAGTTGCGTTGGAGCCTGTATAAGGAGAAGGACTGCTTGAGGGACTGCATGGTAGATAAGGGTGGAGGTCCATTCTCTTGGGTGGTGCAAGCTAGGTACATGGATTTCTATGAGAGATGGGAAGCATGTGAGAGCTTGGGTGTTGAATGGTTTGGGAAGCCAAGTAACATTTTGGAACCGTCCTTGTGGATTGATAGCCCTGGCTCAGGGGTGACGCTGCTGTTGAGATTTGGAACAATAGTGTCTACGGTTGGGTGGAATGTCCTTGGTCTGCAGCCAATTGGTGTCATCTTTCATAAATATACGTTCTCTATGTTATGGTATCATTTACATGTATATGAATGTATTTACGATGTGTATATTTAATTATCATTTAACTAAATCTTTAGACTATGCATGCTTGTTGGATTTTGTTGTGAATGTCGTTAAAGTCTTTTATTTTATGCATCCTTAAATTTTTAAAGGTATCTGTAAGAGAAATAAGTCCAAGGGCGGGCTTGAAGGTAGCATGCCCCGGCCCATGGGTGGCTGGGTATGTTAAAGTTTGGTATCATAGCTTCTGGTTGAAACATCGGGTCGGTATGCGCCGGGTCTGTTGGTCAGAGTCTGGGGGTTGATATCAAACTCTGACTGTGGAGTTGAAAAGCTCAGGAGGAATGGTATTGCAGAATCTACGCGAGAGATAGAACGTTAGAGACCCGTATAAGGGGTTTGAAGGATTGTGACCGTCCCCCTCAAGTTGGGGAGCGATCTCCACTGTAGGATCAGGAGATATCTGGGATCATTGGATCAAAGGACAGGTGAACAGGGGTTGTCTGATGAAAAGGAAGAAAGGGTTAACGTCACAACTGTTGGATCCATGGGAGAGTGAGATCAATGGACAGGAGGCATTGTGGGGATCTGAGTTGCATGAGAGATAATTTCCCAAGGCGGTCCCACAATCCAAAACATGGTTTCCCCAAGGGGTTACATGTCAGCATCAGGAGAATTTTGGGGCAAAAAGTAGGTTACTCCAAACTGTCGATGCATGCCCCCACAAATTGAAAGGCATGTAGTGATGTGATAGGTTAGGGATCAAACATCGAAACTTCAAATAGTTGAAGTAGTTGGGGACCATTGATCCATAGAAGGACACGTGTAAACTGATCATGTTCTTTGGGTGAAATCACTCCGGGAAAGAGCGAGCGAGGAGAAGTTGAGAGTTGAAACTCCCTAAGCCTGGAGAGCCGATGTTATAGCAAGATTTGCCTCACCATTTTTATCTTGCATAGAGGGCCTTTTTCTATTTCCATATGCAGACTTATTATCCTTTTTTGAGAAATCCAGAGCTAAAAATAAACATTTTTCCACATATACGTGCCCTATCAGCTATATAGCAAGCGTATACGCAGGCTGCTCTACTACAACTTGCATACATCAGAATTTGTGCCAGAAAATACAAAAATGGAGTCGGGTTTCCATTTCCTGACAAGAGATCTCTGATCCTTAGCCTTCCATATACTGGAAACATTCTGACTCATCCCTCCAGTTGCATTGTGAAGGCTATAATAGCACAATTTCGAGCTATGGAAAGGAAGAGAAATCATTCAACTTTGAGAGAAAAGTTACTCTAGAGAAATTACTTCATATTGAGTCTGCATCCCTTTGTCCCTCAAGTCTGAACACAGTGTTTATCTCCCAAGCTCTTTCCCTATTGTTGAGAGAATCTCATTGTCTCTCTCTCTTGAGATTGCCTTTGGTAGAGGATTGAAGTGGTGGAGACCCAGCTGGAAGGAACTTGGTTCCTTGGTTTCGAAACGTGCTGACATAGAATTCTGTAATTTTGACACTTTTGTTGATCAATTATTAATAGAAATACTCCTTTCTCGTCCTATTGATATCATGCAAATATATGATTATTATCCATGGGCATATTTGTAATGTTTACTAATGGATTATGCTATTTGATGTGCTAACCCCTTTACATTATCACTATATACTTGCTTTGCTTGTTTGTTGAGAACTTATTGTAGGTATAAATCTTTGGGTCGAAGTGCTCAATGGTGGAACATCATCAAACATTGGATCGAGGTAGGCCTCTTTCTTATCTTGCACATTAGTTTATATAGCATATAATGGAATTGAGTTGATTTCTGCAGTCATACTTGTCTGTTGTGGTTTACCCTTGGACATAGAGAGTTTTTCCCTTGTAACAAAAATGGAGAATCCACTAGGGAGAGATCTTCCTTCTAAGGGTTGAAGTAATTTTTATTCTTGCATTGCTCTTTTTACTTTGTGTTTCTTGTCGTATGACTGCTTGGAAGATTCTGTTCACTTTGATTTTGAATTTTCAGCCTTTTTTCCCTTGCCTGGCCTTGTTTTAAAGCTTGTACGCTCCTTTTGCCTTGATAGTCACGTACACACGTGTGCTGCCTCTATGAAAGCTGTGTATGTATGCACTATTCTCTTGAAAAACCACATATACCACTTTTCCTTGCTTGTTTGCTTGGTTTGGTGACTGTTGGGTGAGTTTTGATGGTTGTTGAGCCTTCTTAGGTCTCTGTACTGCCTATTGAGCTTCTCCGGGTTGACAGGAAGCCCGTTGGGAGTTGAATTTATGGGTGTAGTCTTTCTCATTGTTTTTCATTTTTTGGTTTGTCCTTGAACCCTGGGCTGTTTGCTTGGCTGCTTGGTATTCTGCTTAAGTTATTTCATTTATACACAGTAGAATTTATATATCAGGTTTCTTTTCAATCCATGCATTTTCTCTTTAATATATTGAAAATACAAAAAAATATAGGCATTTTGCATTGGTTAGCATTTTTGTCTTTGAACCTTTATCATTAACTTAGTACATTTAGTGAAAGATTGCATTTTACTTCTGAATTGTAGAGTTGAAATTGAAAATTGCACTGTTTTTATTAGCATATCATTCATTGAAAAATTAAAGGTAGACTTTGCATTATATTCATATTTATCTTTTGCAAAGTCACAACATCATGAGTTTCACTTCCATACCCTTTTGAGTAATCACGGCCAATAAAATTTACGCTTTAAACTAAAATTGATTAGTCACGATTTTATTTCTAGTGTGCACAAACTAGCCTAGGATTTAGTACCTTGGAATAGGATTTTGTGAGTAAACTTCTCCAAGGCAATTAAATCGACATATGTGTCTGAGAAAGGGAGTTGAGAAGTCCATTGTATAATTGGTAATATCAGGAGGCTCCACTCACGCCGGATTTAATCACGAGGTCGCGTGAAGTTAGTTGAAGGGATAACCCCTAGATACTTGCCTAGCATCATAGATATTTCTATGGATTTATTCATATTTGGGGATATTGCTAGTACCCATACCTCTGTGAGAGGTGATTCTTTCAAGGTTTCAAGCTTTTCTACCCTACCCATACAGTTATCCAGACTTACGATTTCTTGCCTGTGCATCAGTTATATAGTGGTTTATTAGTTGCTTGACTTAGGTATCTCATAGGTTACTTGCAGGGGTTATTCTGCTTGTATCCTGGGTCAGATAGAGGTCAGACAACACACAACTTTTATGAAGGAATACCTCTCTGGGGGGATCTGACCGACTGGTTGTTAAGCCCATGAGGGCCTTTATAACAAATTATGTTACCTCCAAACTTTAGCAGGGAGTCTCGGGTCCCTCTTGGACGAGGCATACCTTCTTTAGCGAGGGAGGCCACTCAACCACTTTATCCCATTTGCATGCATATTGGTTGTTTGAATCTTTAGTATGGTCTTTGATTATTAGTTGACCATAGGATTTCGTGTTGAGTATTTGTTATCATGGATAGTGAATTTCCTTTTGCTCCATCATTTACTGCTACCCCCCAATGATGTTCATGGGGGAAAATCCGTCTAATTTTTATTATGGTATGCAGAATTATAATACTTAGTCAATGCCTTGGGTCTCTGATCATTTTTCTCATGGTATGTCTGATATGTCTTGGCACTTTCCATCCTTTGTCTCGCCTCCTTATGATAATACAAGCTTTGGGTCTGGGGGCATGATGCCTCCTTCTTATCCCTCTCCGTTTGGTGGGAGTCATATCCTTCAAACACCTCTTACGGTAGGAGGTTGGAATCTTCCTTCCTACGAATCCACTATGCGAGAAGTAAGTGCCCAAATAAGAAATCATTCTACTTGTTACACTCCGTCCACTTATCCTTTTTCCGCTATGTCGGTTCCTATGAACACTTTTCCCATGACAGACCTCTATCTGCCCTCTGGTATTTCATCCAGGAGGAGTTATTTTTGTAGTATGGGCAACCCCCTTCACGAAGTTCCTTCATCTGGGGGAAACATATATCCTCACGTGAGTGACCCTTGTCATATTGCTTTATCTTCACAAGCGACTTCCTCAATGTCGATTCCCTTACAACCCTTTATGAATTAGTATGGAGGAGGATACTATCCTATTGGATAGGGACAAGGTGTAAACCATGATCCTTCCTGGCCTACAATTTCTCAAAACCAATCTTTCCTTGGACCTTGGTCTCAAATGCCACAATTCACCACCGCCACAAGTCCATTCATTGTGTGTCATACTGTCATTGTATCACCAACCTTTGCTAGTCATGTTGGAGATTGGTCGACAGCCTATGCGAGTCATGTTGAAGACTTGCAACCAGCCGCTGCAAGGCATGCTGGGGAAACGAGTCTAGTCACTGCATGTCATACTGGCATTGTATCACCAACCTCTGCTAGTCATGTTGGAGATTGGTTGAAAACCTCTGCGAGTCACATTGAATACCTGCAACCAACCATTGCAATTCATACTAGGGGCACATGTTTGGTCACTTCTAGTCACATTGCACATACATCACCAGCCTCTACTAGTCATGTTGGAGATTCATCACCAACCTCTGCTAGTCATGTTGGGGATTTTCTACTAGCCTCTGCAAGTCATGCTGGGAGTATGTCACCAACCACTGCAATTTATGCTGGGGGCATTCATATGATTGAGAATCCTAGACGTCTCAGACGCAAGCCTAGATTCCTTTGCAGGACTTGTGAAGGAAGTCACCTTACTTGTTTGTGTCATGTTACTATTGGGATACCAGAAGTGTGCGACTCACCTAGGGGCCCTTCGGGTTCTGAGGCATCTATGGTTTCACAACACTCTGTTCCTTCTTTGGTTGATACAAAAATCATGCTGATGAAATCTTCGGCTGACACCCCTTTTCCTTTAGGGGTTGATGCATCCTTTGACCTTGTTGTCTCACATCCCGTTCAACCTATTAGCACTGAAAATCACACTTTGACTGCTAAAGTGTAAGCTTAGCACCCACCATAATGTAAAATATGACTTTGGTTTTGAATAGGTGGATCAACAAGATGGATAAAGAAAGAGAGAGGGCAACAAACTGCAGATCAGTAGGCTACACCAATGGGCAATGGAGTCACAAACATCCCACTCATCTAAGGCACAAAAGTTTCTTAACAGAAAACAAGATTATATGCTGATAGCTGGAAGAAATGAAGAAGGAAAACATAAGATAGAATGTTCAGTATATAGAGATCCTCTCAATTCAATGAATCAACAAATACTTGAATATAAACAATGACTGATGGGAAAAATACAACAGATCCTCTGCTACTTAGGGATCCATAAATCATTAACAGCCTTTGATACTCAAATATGAAATATATTCAAATAAGAAGAAATATAAAAGAAGAGTTACAATCTGAAGTCACAGCTCTCATGAGTCTCCAATAGCAATAATGCTTACAATCCTAAAATTCCCACAGGCTTACCAATGAACACACACAAAAAACAGTCTATTCCTACTCTCTTTAGCCTCTCTTGGCTCATCCCTCCCTTCTCTCCAAGAGATATCTCCCTATTTAAATAGAAAATAACATCCAAATAACCTAAGGAGGTTGAATCCCATATCCTCCATTGGATTCTAAGCCTTGGAGATAGGTGGCAACAATCAAAGAGACAAAAATCCAACAAACTATTGATTTTCAGGAATTTGTTGGAAGTCATTAATAAATTGTTTCCACCTCATACATGAGGCCTTTGATGGAGATAAATCTTAGGTGTAGGTGTCCCTTGATATCTAACTGTTCCTTGAGAATCCATTCAAACTCTCCTTGACATGTGGCAACCTCCCAACAAGGTGAATATCAAAATCGTGACCCCTATAGGAAATTAGTACGCAGCGCCACTACGCAGAGTACACAAAACCTACTTATATATCCAATATCTCTCAAACCAAAACACATTTTGAAAAATTGAGAGAGATTTTTGTTACTTGTAATGTTATGAACAAAAACCTCCTCCAATTTTCAAAAATACATCCTCAACTGCTCATAACCCAAGTTTTAAATTAGTGACTCAAAACTAGCAGAATAACTCTGCACAATTTATCCTCTGCCTGAATATTACGTAGTGCCTATAGGTAGTGACCGACTATGTTTCTGCATGCAATTCGGTAGCATAAATCCATGGGTGCTCTGATTCTTGAACTTGGATATTGGGAATAACTCAATATAATTTCAATTTTCCCCAAAACAAATAAAAATCCCATAACAATTGTATTCATTTGCCAAAATGAATAATGAAATGCAGATTCTGTTCTCTGTGAAAAATTAGGTAGCGCCACTTATGCAACACTGATGCACAAACCAATCTTGTGCTAACATAGGCTCCATGGGAGATAGAGTCCTCCCTGTGAGGCTCTAATAACTCTTGTAGTTTCAGTGCCTTATCCTTTGGGATTGTGGAGTCATGCTCTCAACCTTTAACCTCTGCAATTTGCTTTGATTTGTGACCTTTAGCTGAAACTAAATGAAAATGAAAACTAAAGCTGACAAAATGATGAAAATGATGCTTGTCCAGCAGGCTTATTGCACACACCTACTCTAATTATTGGGAAAATGAAGCTTTCAAGTTACATGAAACAACCAATGAAGCCATTTCATCATTTTTTCAACTGTTTGAAGCTTTGAAATGCGCTTCCTTAAGAACCAGAGATAATTCTTACTTGAAGGCATGTCAAAGAAACCTATGGCAATAAACTTTCCATTGAGGAAATCAATGAGCCTAGGCCCACTTTCTTCTTGCAGACAAGCTGCAAATGGATCCTGAAAAACATCATCAATACTTGCCCCTGCAACATTACTTTGTGTAAAAAGGAAAAGTATTGTATTAGGTCCTTCCTCCACCGTTCTTGGTTGTTGTATGGCTTGCTGATTTTCTGATTCATCCTCAATGCATATATCTTTGGTCCACTCTTGGTCATGAGGTGTATTAGGAAAAAGGCTTAGTAATGCTTGTCTTTCTTTAATTTCAACCTTTCTCATCTAATCACATGGCAATTGATCTTAGCTGCTTGATGAAACTGAGCTTGTGTCTTCAAGAGGAATAGGGGGTTGATAGGGCAGTTCATCACAATTAGAAGTGCTTGGGAAACTAAATTCTTCTATATTATCTTATGATTGTGAGGGATATTCATCATACCTTGGCTTGTGGTCCCAATTTCTCAGTTTTTCACCTTCTAAACTTAGATTATCATCTTTTTCTTCTTTTTCAGCAACAAAAGTATGACATGAGGGTTGAAACAAGCTATTGTTGCTTTGATGGAAAGGGTACTTCTATGATATAAGGTCTTCAACAGGCTTCTCATAGAAATCATATTCATAATCATCATACAAAGGTGAATCAATGACCATTTGACTATTAATGGCTGAGGGGATTAGTGTAATAGCTGACACAACTGGTTGTTCAAGGAAAACATCCTCATAGTCATCAAAACCTGGAAAATCATGGCACATTGGTTCATTAACAATAGGAAGGACTGGTAAGCTATGAATTCAGTCATGACAAGCTGCAACACTATGCTCATGATGAAATAAATCTGAATCTAAGATGACCTCTTGACTTAAAGAATCAAGAAAAGGAAGAGATAAGGAAATGATGGATTGTCCATATTGATCTTTCTCTTAGGGACCTAGATTTTGTCTTGAATGATGCATTTGTTCTTCAAATTTAGGAAAATCATTATGAAACTCATCATCTACGTCCTGCTCTCTATAATCATCCCCTTCACCATCAGTACTAGAGGAATCACTTGCTAAATCTTGAATATATGATGCATACCCCTCACAACAATTCTCAAAAAGTCTTTCAGCTGGATAAATTATCTTGGAATGAGAATAAAAAACATCATGAAAGTCCTTCAAAGAGGAAATACTAGAAGCAGGTAGTGTTCTATACCATTGCCTCGCATCTCCTTCCAATGAATACATGAACATTTTCATCAATATATATTCATGATGGATGTCAATCTACTGCATCAAAGCATGAAATTCATGAACATGCTTCAAAGGGTTTTCATCATCACCTTCATAAAATATGGGCAACAGATCTTTCCATTCATCAATTTGAGGCACAAGATGTGGATAACCATCTATGGCTGAGAAATTGAGTGGGGCAAACCTCCTAGCCAAGATAGCCTTCATATCCATTTGATTTTTCTCATCCCTAGTGGAGTCACCAACATATTCTGAATAATGGAGTCACCATGGTGAATGTGCGGTCTTTAAGGTGTCCAACTTCAGTCACCATATAAACATGGATTTGTGAAATGTCGTTCTTTCCAGGGAGCTTTTCAATCTGCTCAAAACCGTCTCTGGCAGTGGCGCCAAAAATGTTAGCACTGAAAGTCACACTTTGATTGCTAAAGTGTAAGCTCAACACCCATCATAATGTAAAATATAACTTTGGTTTTGAAAATGTGGATCAACAAGATGGATAAAGAAAGAGAGAGGGTAGCAAATTGCAGATCAGTAGGCTACACCAATGGGAAATGGAATCGCAAACATCCCACTCATCTAAAGCACATAAGCTACTTAACAGAAAACAAGATTATATGCTGATAGGTGGAAGAAATGAAGAAGGAAAACATAAGATAGAATGTTCAGTAAATAGAGATCCTCTCAATTCAATGAATCAACAAATACTTGAATATAAACAATGACTGATGGGACAAATATAATAGATCCTATGTTGCGTAGGGATCCATAAATAATTGATAGCCTTTGATCCTCAAATCTGCAATATAT
The DNA here is from genome assembly GCA_032191745.1 of Picea mariana. Lineage (NCBI taxonomy): Eukaryota > Viridiplantae > Streptophyta > Pinopsida > Pinales > Pinaceae > Picea > Picea mariana. Next base: position 591 of record JASDQU011027207.1, on the reverse strand, counting down.
TCAACTAAGAAGAAATATAAAAGAAGATTTACAATCTGAAATTATAGCTCTCATGAGTCTCCAATAGCAGTAATTCTTACTATCCTAAAATTCCCACAGGCTTACAAATGAACACACACAGAAAACTGCCTATTCCGACTCTCTCTAGCCTCTCTTGGCTCATCCCTCCCTTCTCTCCAAGAGATATCTCCCTCTTTAAATAGAAAATAGAATCCAAATAACCTAATGAGGTTGAATCCCATCTCCTCCATTGGATTCTGATCCTTGGAGATAGGTGGCAACAATCAAAGAGACAAAAATCCAACAAACAGCTGATTTTCAGGAATTTGTTGGAAGTCATTAAGAAATTGTTTCCACCTCATGCATGAAGCCTTTGATGGAGATAAATCTTAGGTGTAGGTGTCCCTTGATATCTAATTGATCCTTGAGAATCCAATTAACTCTCCTTGATGTTAGGACCACGCTATGCACCTTTTTGCCTATACCTTTTGTCATTATTATACCTTTCATCACTAGTATTTAGACTCACATTATCACCTCACCTGATCATTCCAAGGTATACAACGTCCTTTCTCATGATTATATGCTTAA
>JASDQU011027206.1:63484-80673 GCA_032191745.1 Picea mariana | reverse complement strand
TTTTGTTTTTCTCTCAAAAACCTTATTATCAATTTTTTTTTCACTTGCTTGACCTAGTTCCTATTTCTTACTATACTTGGTTCCCATACATCATGACCATAATGGACACTAAGGGTTATGAGTGTTTCAAATAGGGAATGCAGAATTTTCTAATCCCAAAACTATGTTTCCTTACGTCTATTTTGTATTAAGAAGAATGACTTCTACCTTCCTTGTAGTGCTCTCTTTGTGCATGTTTCCATCCTTAGTTTCTTATTAAAATCTAGTTCCAAATATTTATAGTTTTGGTTTATAATTAGTAGTTCACCTCCAATGTTGATTTGCATTTTTATTTATTGAGAAGACTACTATCTTAGTCTTTTTCACATTCACACTTATCCTAACTTCTCGCGTTCCCATAATCATATAAAAAACATTTTTATATTAACTATTTCATCATATGTATGGCACAAATGTGCATAGGACTTGCTTGGATACCATATGGGAATACAAATGTGCATAGGACTTGCTTGGATACCATATGGGAATACAAATGTGCATAGGACTTGCTTGGATACCATATGGGAATACTTCTATGTTTTTTTAAGAAACTATTCACAATAATTCAATGACATGGTCTAATATTATTGATATAAACAAGCAGATAAGCCACATAGTGGCTAATACCTGCTTCAAGTTCTGAATATGAATTATTTTTAGTTGTAAGTTTTTGCTTGGTTGTTAGTTTGTTGTAGAATTTGGCAGCTAGTAAATATGTCAAGAAAAAACAAAGTTTTTAGTGTCCTATAATATTCTTCCTCTTGAGCCCAGTAGTGCACATCAAGTTATCGTGCAACGACTTCACGTTAGTTACTGTGTTGATGAAGTTGATCGGTTTCATTCTGTGAAATAATCCTAGCTTTAAATGTAGTGTTTTTTTATGTATCCAATGTTTATGAACGTTTTGAATGCTTAAGTTACATGTTTTCATTTGGAAAATGATTGTTGGTGTATCCGTTAAATTTGTTCTTAACATAACTTTAACGTCTGACTACTCAGATTAAGTCTCTGTAGTAACATTCATGCCCTGACATGGCCTAGAAATAATTGCTCTATGTAACATTCATGCCCTGACATGGCCTAGAAATAATTGCCAGGGAAAAATATGGATCTTCTTGATTGGCTCCAAAGCTCGGTTTGGATTTGAGATCGGTTCAAGATACTGGCATTCCCCTTCGACTATTACATGATTTAAGTCCATACATCTATATGCATGCATATAGATATTGTCCTATTTGTGAAAGGCTAAGTATAATGAAATATCACATTAATTATCTTTTAAAGCTTTGTGAAAGGAAAAGTATCATGAAATCTCACATTAATTATCTTTGGAAGCTTTGTGAAAGGAAAAGTATAATGAAATTTCACATTAATTATCTTTGGAAGCTTTGTGAATTGTTTGTTGAAGTTGTGGACATAATTTTATTTGTCAAATCTAGAAACTCTTTGTATATCCTTCTTTGTTTGTCGACTGCTTCTATATTCATACTCGGTTCCGTGCTGGGTTTATATTCATACCTTGTTTCTACCGACTGCTTTTATTTTCATATTGTGTTGTGCCCTGCACCAAGCAAACAATGGATGTTGTGACCAGAGTTGTAGCAACAAGATTATTATTACACTCATCGAATAGATAGATGATGTTATTCACTTGGATGGTCGTGAGTACATGAAGGCTCAATTAAATCGACTGAAGAGCTTTTTAATCGATAAAAGTTAGGGTTTTCAGTTTAATTTCTTTATACAATTTTAAGATTTTAATGTACATTATTGTGTATAAATAAAATTTTAATTTCTATTTAATTTTTTTGAGTTTTTATTGATTAATATATTTTCCTAATTTTTATAAATATCAGCTCTTTCATATTTAGAAAAAAAGTTGGTATTCCATATTAATGAATTATGGTTGACACAATATTAAAGGGATTACATGTTTTCTTTAAGTAATTTAATTTTCAAAAAAATATTTTTAAAAATTATTTAAATATATTATCATAAAATTTAGAATATCATTTTTTTTTTAAATTGTATTAATTTGATTATTATTATTATTTTTTTTAATAAGGTTTTGATGATATCTTGATATTTTAGAATTGGAACAAAGAATATGTAAGAATGATATTTTAGAAAAATAAATTAATTCAAATATTTTAATGAATTAGTATTTCAAGTTTTATTTTGTATGGAAATTTACCTTTTGTAAATGTAGGTTTTGAATTTTATTAATAAAATTTAAAATATTAAAAAATAAGATTATTAATAAAATATGATAAAATTGTTAAAATAATATATATATATATATATATATATATATATATATATATATATATATATATAATAAAAATAAAATTAGGAAAAATTAAATACAATTGATAAAAAACTTATATATTATAAGAAAGTTAATCATTGAATCCTTTTAAATTTGTTTTTGAAAACTCACATAAACATGATGATAAAACCCCACACAAAAAGGGATATTAAAAAATGGTTTTGGTTAAATTTGAAGGGCCAAGTGTCTTGAGCCTTCCAACCTCCCAACTATAAATAGGAATGTGTGCAACTAAATACAAATCCCTTATCTATTTATAAGGTTTTTTTTATGCCGAAAGGCGTATACCTATTGGCAATGGGCACGATTAATGACCTTTTAATTTAAAATTCTAATATGATGGCTAACAATTAAAGATGCTGGCATATTCTTAGTCATCCTCCCAAATCAATGAATGTGATTTACTCTTCATAACTTGTATTTTTGAATGCATCCATCAATGACTGACCGACCCACCTAGCGTGGATATCTTTCGACATTCTCAACCACGAGTTAGCGGCTGTGCTAGTAGATAATCATTATTAGTCTTATTCTTAATTCTTAATGTTATTTAATTAGCTCAAGTTGTTAATTTATTTCTTTGATTATTGATAATTTTATTTTTAATTCTTAATAATATATAATTAGTTCAAGTTGTTAATTTATTTCTTTGATTATTGATAATTTATGATATTTTATTTTATTATTTTAATTTAATTTTATTAATTAATTTATTTTTTAATACTATATATATATATATATATATATATATTAGTCTAATATTTTTAAATAATAAAATAATTATATATTAATAATAAAATATATCATTTAATTAAAAACAATATATATAATAGACATTACACAAATATCATTATGGAAACCTTTTTGGATTTGTACATATTGGCAGTGTTGATAAGTGGCAAAGTGCCTGGCTCTTTAACTAAGTTTAAAGGATCAATGGTATGTAACAAATGATTTGGTGAGATAGAAGAGTTGGGTCAAAAACAAATTATTCTTTTTGGCATTTGAAGTGATAGGCTTAAACCAAATATCATTACAATAGTCTCCCATTTACCAAGCTCACAATTATAAATGTGGTGGGTCCTACATAAAGATATAACGTTGGCTGCTTTTTGTGAAAAATATTTTCTCAGTATGGTGTGCCTTATGTGAGTGTTGTTGTAGTCTCTTTATAACGTATTTTTGGATTTCAATAAGGAAACTTCATTCCCCAATGCTCTTATCAACTTCATTTATGTCCAAGGATAAGTAGATGCAACCCTCTTCTCAAATTCCAAAGAAATTAAAAAAAATGCAGTATAACTACATTGTTACTACATCCAAAAAGTTTTAATGAGCATTATTTTATTCCAATTTGTTAAATCATGTTTTGAGAAATGTAAATAAATGGTTAGCTTTAACTTAGGCAAAAGATTATACAAACCAAGAATCTAAGAAAAAGAAAAATAATTATCTATTTTATTTATATTTTTTTCATGAATTTATATTATGAAAAATATTATGAATTTGTAAACAATTATACAAAATTTAATTAGTTTTGTATTATTTTGAAATTTATATATATTTTCAAATGTTAAATGTTAGTATTCTTATATTAGAAAATTGGTTTTCCAACATAACCTTAAATTGGAAGAGTTCAATTAGCAGAGAAATACTTCTGTTATATTAAGAGATTAATTAGCAGAGACATCACATCATGAGGATATCAAGCTAATCTCTTGTCACTTAAGATTGAGTAACTAATATTCTCCACAAATCTTTGAGTAGAGACAAATTTGAAAAACTTAAAAACATGCTTGGTGTAGTTGTATCGTTTCAATATGGCTCTTTCTCATGCTATGAATGACTCTTTCTCCTTATATGAATGAATGATACATGAAATATTCAATTGGGATTTGATTTCATTTATGAACAAATAAGGAGTTGTCTATTGTCCCTTGAGCAAAGATAGTAGAATGGTGCACATTGGTAAAATTAGCATTGTCAAAAAAACATATATTAGTTTTTTTTGCGTTCCTTTTCTCCAACAATATTGGGTAAAATGTTGATTGTGATTTTAACCTATGTACTTAGGCCTTTTTTGTCCCTTTTTAAATATTTTTATTAAAATGATAGATTTTTAAATTTTAACATGATTTTAATAATTTTGACTAAATCTCTATGTTTCAAGATAATAATATTTCTTTGAGATAATGATGATGTTATTTGAGATAATAATAATGTTTTTGTCTAAATTTTATATATAATAATAATTTTCTTTAAATAATGATATTCTTTGAGATAATAATACTTTTGTTAAATTATAATAATACTGTTATGGTAATAGTAATATTATTTGAGATAATAATATTTTTTTTTTACATTTTTACTTTTCTTTCAATTTTACATTTCAATTTTCAATTTTACATTTCAATTTTTTACTTTTATTTTTCAAGCTGATTAGTTTTTTCAAAAATTTAAAAGGGAACTTTTCAATTTATTTTTCATATTTAATATATCATGGTGGATATATTATTTTTCACATTCTATTTTTAAAATTGATGCATTTACAAACTCATCAAAGTTTTATTAAAAACTATTTCGAAATGCATTTACAAATCCTTCAAAGTTCTATTTAGAGTTTAGAGATTTTAAAGGCCATTTTAAAATATCATACATTTGCTGTATGCATTTATTATCAATCCACATTTAATTTATCATATTAATTGAAAATGTATTATATTTTTAAGGTTCATGAATTTACAAATCCTTCAAAGTTTTATTTAAAGACCATTTCGAAATATCATACATTTGCTTATGGAATTATTGTCAATCCTCATTTAATTTATCATATTAATCAAAAATGTATTATATTGTATTATATTTTGAAGGTTTATTTAATTTTTTTTTATAATTTGTGTACTTCTACTTTATTTCTATTCAAATTGTATCGTGGGATATTCAATTAGAGATTGAAAATATGAAAAATATAAGAGTTATGTGTAATAGTGAATTCAAAGGATTGTAATCTCTTATTTTTTAGGGTTTACATCTTCTTCATTTCCAAAGATTTCGACTTTAGAGATTAAGTTATTTAACTTTCAATACATTGCCAAGTACTAATGGAGTCTTTTTTAAGGGCAATTTAAGTATCATGTTTTTTCTTGTTATAAGGATGCAAACCAAGTGTTCAATAAAATGATTGAATGAAAAGTGTTTGATAAAATACCTAATATTAATGAAACTGTTGGGGTGGCCTTATTCCAAGAAAGTTTAATACCAAAGTAATTTTTCAAATCATGGTCAAGTATTTTATAGGGAAAACCATAATTTTGTAGGTGAACTCCATTGATTACATGGTAGATATAAAGAAAAAATTGGAACTCATGGAGGAGATACCTATGGACCAACAACGATTTCTATTTGTAGGTAAACAACTTGATGACCATCATCGGTTGTCTAATTACAACATATGAAAAGACAAAACACTCACTTCATTTTTGTGCCTACACATTGAACGACTTTATTCTCAAAGATTGCCTCTTTCATGGATGTAATAAAAAATAAAACCTCCACTTTAGTTATTCCAAATCCTACTCCTCCTAGTGCATATATTGTGGATAAATCAAAAGAGGTGCCATAGCAGGAGGTCATGGGCCTACTTTATTCCATGAATCCTCTATGATAATTTGTCAATTTAATGGTTTTTATCCTCCAACACCACACTTGTACCAGTGGATCTATTCAACATGGACAAAGAACTATGATGTATATATATGCTCCAAATGTTTCTTTATTTTCCATTTTTCAAACTTGTTGATTACCAGAATTTTTTTTTAGGGTTCTTGGTTTTGGGGAAAAGAGAGTCTGTTTGTTACCCCTTGGTTCCCATATTTTAACCCTACCACTATGTATATTACAAAAATTACACTTTGGGTTCACCTTCCAATTTTTCCACTACATTTTTGGAATTTATCAATCTTTGAATATATTGAGAATACATTGGATAACTGTTTAAAAACGTATCTTGAGTATATTAAGTTGGGTTTTTCACATATGCTCATATATGTGCTGATATCGATTTCAACTAGATGCTATCAGACAAGATGATACTACAAATGGAAAATTTTAGATGGGCTTAGCTTTTGGATTATGAAGGTACAACTTTTTAGTGTCATATTTACCAACAAATGACACTTTTTCTGTATTCTTGTCTCCAAATGTGGGATCACTAAAAATGGAAAAACCAAAAGCCAAAGGATGGAAATCATATGAGAAACCATTCTTGGATGTTGAAGATGAGTAGAATGAAGAAAATCAACAAATAACAGTCTCATAGAAGGATAACAATCCCTATCCAAAAGTGCAGATTGAAGAGTCAAATCTTTCATTGGAGGATAAAAACTAGAAAAAAATACCATGATCTCCCCCTTGAGGGTGGTAGTTATAAATAAATCCCCATCAAGAGGAGTGAAGAGACTTCATGATTCCAACACCTCTTATTCTATAATGATTTGACACTCTATAAGAATCATGGAAATCTAAGTTTTGATTTACAATTAGTCCATGCCCAACCTTAGGGTGTGGGTTGAAGTTAAAAAGAAGATAGGGAAAAAAGCTAGACTGATTTTCTTATTAATCCAAGGCACACATTGTTTGGTTTTCTTTCTTAAGGGTGATTGCCAATCTTTTTTGATCTTATAGTTTTGTTGATATATAGTATTTATGTCAGACTAATTAAAGATGATGATTTTTCTATAAGACAAAAAGAAATGTCCATGAAAATTGTAAGTGCAGTGTACACATGATCAATATAATTTTTATTTAATTTTGAAATAGAAATAATGATTTTTTCTTTTAAAAAAAGATTCATCATTAATATCTCTTTTTAATTTTTTCTTGCATAATGCATTTTTCAAGAAAACCTTTCAAACACTTTTTCTCATTTCAATATAAATTTTGTTATCATTAATATCTCTTTTTAAGTTTTTCATGTATAATGCATTTTTCAAGAAAACCTCTCAAACACTTTCTCTCATTTCAATATAAATTTCGTTATTATATAAACATAGATAATCAAAATTTCATTATTAATTAAAATTTCATTATTAATTTGAATATAATCAATTAATTACTTATTTATTTTTACATTAAAAAATATCATAAATTAACTTCAATATATAATATTGAAAACAAAAATATAATTTTATCTTATATCCAATAACGAAATTTATAAATAAATCATAAATTATAAGCATAAGCGATTGCATAAAGTTTAATGTGCTCATTTAACTATAAAGGAAAACTTGTGTTATCTCACGAACATGTGTTATTTCAAATTTCCTTTAAGGAAAACTTGTGTTATCTCAAATTTCCTTGAGGTTCGAGAAGTTCTTTAATGTGATAAATATAGGGTGGAAGTATCTAAAAGAGAATGTGTTTTTTAACAGTTTGATTATTTATCAAATAAAAATAGATATTGAATTTTATTTTAAAATAAATTTTGATAAAAACTATCTTTCTTTATATGAAAATGGCAAGTGTCTAAATAACATCATTCATAATTAAATTTAAAAATTCACTAAACTTTTTTCCTAATTTTTATTGACTAATCAATTTAACTTGTTCTCCATCAATTTAACTTTTATATGAGAATGATAAGTGTCTAAACAATATTATTCATAATTAAATTTAAAAATTTACTAAATCTCTTTCCTACTTTTTCCTAATTTTTATTGATAAATCAATTTAACTTGTTCTCCATCAATTTAACTTTTATATGACAATTACAAAGTCTAAACAACATCATTCATAATTAAATTTAAAAATTCACTAAATCTCTTTCCTACCTTTTCCTAGTTTTTATGTTACTAATCAATTTAACTTGTTCTATATCAATTTAACTTTAACTTGATGTTAGACTTGATGGAGATTGGTGACTTGTTGAGTGAAAAACAAGTCTAACTCTATAGCTATCTCTAGATGGACACTAATACGGAAATAAAGTGCATTTGTTTCCGAATGTTTATGAAGCTTATCATAATATGATTTGCTTGGGAAATTAAATCTTCTTTTAATGTAACAACATAAAACTATGTAAAATATTATGCATTCATATATATATGTTAATAAGTGTTGTATGATAATTTAGTTTATGTTAAGGAAGTTTGAAAATGGAGAATAATAATGACATACAAACTTTAACAAAATGAAGTTGTATAATCTTATCAATATAAATGCATTAAGATTATTAAGCCAAGTTACATAATTTTAACAATATCATCATATAAAAGCTTCAAGTTCACTTTTCATAGACACAAATTACTATTATTGTATCTCTATGTTCAAATGGAAAATCTAGTCTGAATTCAAGTGTATTACAACAACTTCATGTTCAAGTAGAAAATGTGGTAGATTTTGCACAATTTTTTTTTTTTTAATGTGTGTCTAATAATGAAATCCGAGGAATTGATATAGCTCAATTAGCATGGCTCCACTTTGACTTTATATAGCTATTGTTATAAAAATACCAAAGTCTTAAGATGGATTAATAATAATTGGATTAATATGGATTACATGAATCATATATTTTTACTGATGTTACTAATAAGGTTAATGGCCGGGAAGAAATAACCAAAATAATAAGGTTAATGGCCGGGAAGAAATAACAAAAAACTTGAGGAAATTAATGAAAGAGAGGAAATGAGGAGGGCAACTAAAACACGAAGATATGTTGTAAAGAAAATAAGATAGTTTTGACAAGAATATGGAAAGTATTGCAAATGGGTTGAAAGTCGAACTGATTGTAAACAAGGTAATGTCCTCTCGGAAGAAACTCACCAAAACAATATTGTTAGATAAAAAATTTGATATAGTACTAAATTATAATTTTTTTGTGGAGTAAATTTTTGATAAATGTTAATTTTAATTAATCAAATCATGATGTAACTTTACATTGTTTTGTTGAAATGCATATTTATTTTTCCCTTTTCATATAAGTTTTATTATTATACAAGCGAAACAAGAAAAAAAAATGGAACATTGTTTTGTTGAAATGCATATTTATTTTTCCCTTTTCATATAAGTTTTATTATTATACAAGCGAAACAAGAAAAAAAAAATGGAAATATGCACACCTAACTTGAACTTTAGTGAAAGCATAGCTAAATTATTATTTAGCAAAATTTATTAAGCACCAAAACAAACTCATTTATGAACATAATAGGTGAATCGATTACCCTCATTCGTAATTGAACTTCATTTTGGTTTCCTTAAGATTAGCTTGCATTATTCGAATGATAATTCTTCTACTTCAACGACTCGGGGAAGTGGCTTATTCCCAAGTGAAACACACACTCGATGACGAGGAAACTGTAATGGCCCAGACCAATGTTTTAATAACCGAGGCAGAACTTTGTGTTAAGATGGATAGCGAAGAAGAGGGAAGGGCCTGACGCTATGTCCCATTAACATAATCTTTACCATAGGCTAAAGGGGAACCTTGTTTCTTACTATATTTTATTTACTTTGGTTCCAAAGTGAAGAACTCACTCGAAAGTCGAGAGAACCCGGTCCCACCAACAACCAAGCATCTTATAATGACATCGGGATAATTCAAATAAACCATGTAGATGGTGGGGTAATATTAGAGTGTTTTTTTTAATATTACCCTACTCCGGACCCTCATATAATATTAGAGTGTTTTCTCTAATATTATCTCTATCTTTACCTTTTTTATATGAGGGTTGGGTAGTATTAAAGTGTTTTTTTAATATTATTCTATACCTTACTTTTATATGAGGGTGGAGTAATATTAGAGAAAACACTCTAATATTACTTTATCGTCATTCTCATATCATGTGAAAGGAGGGTGGGACCAACTCTTCTCATATGAGGGTTGGGTGGTATTAGAGTGTTTTTTTAATATTATTCTACATTTCACCTTCATATGAGGGTGGAGTAATATTAGAGAAAACACTCTAATATTACTTCACCATCATTCTCATATCATGTGGAAGGAGGGTGGGACCAACTCTCCTCATATGAGGGTTGGGGTAGTATTAGAGTGTTTTTTTTAATATTATTCTACACCTCACCTTCATATGAGGGTGGAGTAATATTAGAGAAAACACTCTAATATTACTTCACCATCATTCTCATATCATGTGGAAGGCGGGTGGGATAATATTAAAGAAAACACTCTAATATTACTCTACTTCACTCTCATATCATATGGAAGGTTAACAATAACCAGTCTGTTGTACAACATTTAATGTTGTCGTAGTTGGTGTATATACCCTCTGATTATCTTGATATATATTTAGCGATATATTATACAGTGTATATACCACCTACTACAACATTGAATGTTGTGCAACAGGCTATTTATTGTTCGTCGTAACGGGAAACTATACACAGAAATTGAAAAACCTTAAAAAAATGTATCTAATTTTTAAACATTGATATTTTCTTTGAGTTCTCCATCCTAAACAAGCATAATTGCATCTGTATTTGAGTGTGTATCATAGGCAAGGATGACTAGACAAAGATTTTGATCAGATCTTTGAAGACCAAATATAAGGAAGCAAGATGAGTGATGGTGGAATCCCATGCTTCTGTATGTGAAAATTTGATATTTTCCTGGAGTTCTCCATCCCTAACGAGCATAATTACATATGTATCTAAGTGTATCCAACGGGAAAGGATGACTGGACAAAGCTGCTGATCAGATCTTTGAAGACTAAAGATTAGGAAGTGATAGGAGGGAATATCATGGCTCTGGACTCTCTGTTAGAATCTGCAGTACCCGGGTCTAACTTCTAAGATGTTGATTACTGGACAATCGAACAAGAATACAAGTTTAACGCTGAGCAATGGAAGGATAGATAATTATAATGTTATAACATCACATTGGAATTGTTATATAGTTTTTTTCTATTTTGTGTTTCAGTTCTAATATGTATCAGGTGTGGATTTCTTGTTCAGATTACAATCAAATGAATCTTTGTGCCACTTTGAATCTTTTCAGCAAAAGTGGTGCCTAATGAAACGACTTTTGTTCAGACAGGAACATAAAAAAAAAACCAGGAACCATTGTTTCTGTCAGACTCCAGATTTGGTGAAAGGACTCTACAAGAATCAAATTTATGCGCCTGCATTCGTTCTAATTTTTTCTCTTCTCACTTTAGTTTTCGCTAAATATTGAACTGTATTTTCACTTTGGAAAAGATCTGGGAAAGATTTGTCAAATGATAGGACTTTTAGCCCTTCAATGAAATTTCAAATTTCAAGTTTTGTTGTACATAGGTTTAGCTTAGTTTTGATTAAATTGGTGTCATTTGGTTTAAGTGTGCATCCAATTGGATGGAATGGTAGGGGCTTCCAGCGCCCAGGAGCGATGAGGAGGTGAACTCATAATATAGTAGTTCATGTGGCAAGCCCAAAGGTTAAGAGGTCTTACTCAAATGGGGTGGTTAGTAGTCTACACTTGTGTGAGATCACTGGTTGATAGGTGGGCGATCATGCATGTGTCAATGGGAATCTGACCACTCACGCAAGCTACCATCTTACGTGAGAACAAAGGCCCTCTTTTTTAGGTGAGGGAGAATTAGTTAGGGGCGTTGTCTAACTATTTTACATTTTAGTTTTTTGCGACATAAATTTCAACTAAATTATAAATTTCTGTTGTTTAAATTGTATTTTTGAATTTAAAAATGGATTCAGCATCTTGAAATTTTTTTGAAGCATTCAGATTATACAGATTAACCAATTAAATCTGTTAATCCAACAAATTCTCACCAAATTTCTAACAAAATTAAACATAAAATATAAGGGCGTTGTCTAACTATTTTACATTTTGGTTTTTTTGCTACATAAATTTCAACTAAATTATAAATTTCTGTTGTTTAAATTGTATTTTTGAATTTAAAAATGGATTAGCATCTTGAATTTGTTTTTTGAAACATTCTGATTATACAAATTAACCAATTAAATCTGCTAATCAAACAAACTCTCACCAAATTTCTAACAAAATTAAACATAAAATATAGCTAAAAAAAACTAAAATGAATTACATGATAAGGTGATTCAATGCATATGATAGGTCCAATTCCCCACACACATCCTATAATGTATTGACAATTACATGATAGAATGATTTAATGCATTTTAATATGAATTTGCCAATATTTATAACCAATAAAAATCTATATAAATATTTTTTTAATTATTTAAATAAAACAAATACAAACTATACATAAAATTTTGACTAGCATGAAAATTGTTCAAAAGTCAAACACTAACTAATATAAAGTTAATGAAAACTTGTTGCTAAATTAATATAAAGTTAATGAGGTTAATGAGAACTCGTTGCTAAATTAATATAAAGTTAATGAAAACTCATTGCTATAGTACCCCGTACTAATAACCACTCATGTTGACTCTATAATGATTCTTCCATATTTCTCTATGTTCTTTATGTAGGCATGGTGTGTGTCCTTTATTAAGGGATTAAAACATTTTGTCTTGATGATATGTGTGGTAATTATAAGAAATATAAGAGGGGATATTATTTTGCTTTTAATCATTCCATTAAGGATTTACTTATTTTAAGTTTACATAAAGACAATATATCTTTATTTTTATATAACATAATTTTTAATTATTTATACAAATTCTTGTTTTAAATTTTCTTTTCAAATTCAAATGCATTTAAATAATTCTTATTATCTTTTATTTAGGTTTGCAATTCTTTAAGTGTAGTCATAGTTTTTACAAGAAGGGGAGTCTTCTACGATATGGAGGTTTTTCTAGGATCTGAAGGTTGAAGTATCTACGAGGAGGGTAGCCTATTCTGTAATACCCCTAGGTTGAATCCCAGTTGTAATTGTACATATAGGTTGGCGAGCCATGATATTTTGGGGCTAGTGTGCCTGTGTGGTTATTAGGTTGGTGAGCCAGATGCTAAAAGGCTCGTGGGCCTATCCTATGTAATATGTAGTCACACTCATATATTAATAAAATGCATCACTACGACAAACCAACCAAACAAAAGAGTATGGCAGGATAAAATCCATTAGAAAGGGAAAGGGGGCGCTAAGAGTCTAGGAAAGGGGCTAAGCTAAGATGGATTAAGCCCAAAGGAATATTATATTAATATTCCTAAAATTCTAAAGTCTAATTTATGGATATAAATATATATCCTAAGTTCCTAATGAGGGGAAACACGTCACCCAAGTGAGGGGGGCAAGTGGGACCAAGGTAGTTCCCAACATAACACGTGTCAAGTTGGAAACATGCACATATATTTGGGGAATTTGGTACATTTGTCCGATCATTCTCTCATTATTCACTCTCTTTCCATCCATACATTGTTGTGACCATCAAACCTGTATTGGGGAAGCTTTGGAGTGGGTTTCAACTAGTGACCTGAGGAGTTGAGTTGAAGAAGTAGGTTTTCAAGCCCGTGTGCTATTGAAGAAGCGGGTTGTCAGGCCCCTGATCATTCTCTCTAGGTGAGGGAACTGTTGGGAATTGTTTTCTGAAGGTGCCAAGCAACAACTACAGGGCTCAAAGACTTCTTGTCCAACCTGTTTTTGAAGCCTTGAAAGGGAATTGGGGAAGTCAAAGTATTATTGAGTAGAGAAGGGGAACACTTCCTAGGGTGGAACATGCATGTGGGGAATGCGAGACTATAGGTTGTCTGTTATAGTTGGCACCTTAGGATAAGTTTTTCTGTTGTTAATGGACCTTAGTCTGGTTTAGGATTCCTTTTCTCTGGTGGAGTTTTATCCCTAGCTCAGAGGTGACCTGTTGCTGAGAGTTTATGAGCATCAAAGTCTATGGTTGGGAGGAAAGTTTGAGGTATGCACGCAGTTGGTGGTTTATTCATAAGATACATGTCTCTTGTGTGTTTATTCTAATGTTGTGTCATTATTTATGTATTTTCTGTTATGGGTTTTTCCTGTATATGTTGCATCTATAAATTTTTTGTTAGTTTGCATAAATTGTATTCTTATGCATAACATTATCAGTAAATTAAATGCTATCAAAGTTTGGAATTTTGGTGTGGCATTTCCCAGCTTGGGGTTGGGGATGCTACAATGTGGCATCAGAGCTCCAGTTTCGACACCGATCCTACATGGATCAGATAACAGAGTGTTAAAGAGGGAATTCATAGAAATTTAATTTGCAGAGGATGTCAACAACATGTATGATAAAATTATTATCGTGAATTTGGGGGAATTTCATGGGTAGTTTGAAAGAATTGAGCCCGGGCATTAAAAATGAGCAATTTCAATCTCCAATTGGGGAGAATTCGGGCTTGTAGATGGTCAAATTTGAGTTTACAAAGTTTCCATGATGCCCATGACAAAATTGTGGTGAAATTGGGCAAAAGCCCCAATTTGCACAAGGGTATTCATGGTGAATTCGATGTGAAGGGGTCAAAATACATGGGTAGAGGTCGAATTAATACAGGCAGGGGAAAAAATGATTATATGAAGGTTATTTTCATAACTTCAATGGTGGCCCGAAAGAAATTATGCAATTGGGAATATTTGAAAATTTTCGAAAATAGGCGAAATTGGAAAAATTTGTGAATTTTTCTGTACAATGATGTTAGCATGACATGGTGTTGTGAGGGAAATCTCCTTACAGACTAGCAAATAGGGTTATGCTTTGCATGCAGATATGACCAAGAGAAAATTTACTTTCTACCTTCGTCCCTAGACTTAAATCCTATTTCCTTTCAGTAAAACATGGCTAGATCAACCTACCTCTTTCCAGGCGTTTGATGTCGATCCCTTGTCACGCTTGGCCACTTGTTCACAGTTCTCCTTTCCAACGTTGACTTGCATACAAGATAAGCAACAACTACACATGCATCTTACCTATAGACTAACAGGTTAGAGATTCAAACATGTACTTAACAAATTATGAATAACTCATGAATTGGGATGGGAAAAGCATTTTCTTTATTACTTTGAATGAGTCAACTTACAAAAAGTCAAGACCAGCCACCGCTCCGCGAACCTGATCCTAGGCTTCTCTTCAACAGTCCTCCAACTTCTTTGCTTTGTCTCTCTTCTGGCACAAGGATGGCTAAAGGGTTGGGACAATGGGAATATGCAAATGGGCAGAGTTTCTTTGCTATATTTTTCCTCTTCCAAATAGGACCCCTAGCCCTTCTTTTGTAGGCTAGAAGAAGCTAGGTATTTGGATGAACCCTCGGCCATGCATGGCCGGGAGTTTTAGTTAACTCACCCAGAGCTGTGTGTTCCGTCGGCAACTTTCCTTTTTTCGTGCTTTTGTTGGTCCACGCGGGCTGTTTGAGGTCAGCTAGCGTGTACACGCATGCAGTAATGGAGTAGGGCACGTGGGCCTTTATAAAAGAGGATTTTTAAAGAGTTGTTCAGCATTGCTTTGGCAAAGAAAGGATCTGATATGGCCTGATGCCAGGTAAGCATGTATGGTGCAAATTAGGGTTATAATAGACCTCGAGTAGTGGTACGAGGACACCAGGCCTATCTTCCAGCTGTATGTAGATGGGTCGTACTACTGCCACGACAAGGTGGTGGAAGGACCAATGAGTCCTTCAATGATGACTTTTTTGCATGGATGTCACGACAGATCCCGGTTATAGAGGACTACCCCTATGCCGGGATTGACTTTTCGAGAGACTCAGAGATACTAGTACCTTCTGGTGAGGTGCGAGGGGAGATGGGTAAGTCTCCACCTTTGTAGTTTTTTTTGTATATGTAATTTTTATGTTGTTTTGTTATATATATCATTTTTTTGTTATGCTAGAGTATTTGATGGATATGTGTTCATTGTGTGCAGATGTGGGACCAGTGCGACCTACTGACTATGCGAGGAACAGGCGTCATCCTCGGCCAGGGGCCGCACCTACCACCGCCGGGGGACCAGCAGTAGCAGGAGATCTTCCAACCCGGGAGACTGAGAGGGCACTGAGACAGGTTGAGTGTAACTTCACTACGCTCACTCACACGGTCCTGATGACAGAGATTGAGGACCTGCCACCTTCTATGCAGCCTCATGTAGTGGGGGCACCACGGACGTGGGTCTGATTGTTTCGGCGCTTAGCCAATGTTGTGGACCAGTATAATAGGGCCCACAGGCCCTGACTTCAGCTAGACATTTTGACGTGCCACGAGCACTACTTGTATATATTTTTTGAGGGCATAAGCCCTGTGACTCGTTGTCGGTCCTATTTTTGAGGCGCTTGCATCCATCCATGTACTCTGGTTACTTTATGATATTATATATGGTTTTTTGGTCTTTTGTGTCTTATGGATCATCTGTGCAAAAATGTATTTACATGCTTATGTCAATGTTCTTTCATATGTGTGCAAGATGCCAATCTAAAATTTGATTAACTAGAGTATCTGTAACTTGGCTTAATCTCCTAGGAACATGAAAATATGTAATATAATCAAAGTTTCATTCTAAGAGACGTACCCTAAGGAATCGTTGGTGTAAAGTTGGATCATGAACCCGGTACACTCTATTTAACTGAGATACAACCAGTTGGGCATCGAGATAGACCCGGAGATGAGAGATACCCAATGACAAAGCGTCACAAAGCAACTCAATAACTGTGATATACTCGGAAACATTATTTGTGGTGTCACCTAAGCATATACCTCCGGAAGATAATAGCTAGCCTTGAGGTGTAAAGATTACGCAAGTTGTGGAGGCAAGCCTTTAAGTGTGCCGACTAGCACCGTCTGCATACCCAACGAACACCTCAGAATCACTTGACATCTGCCACAGTGACAAAAGATGATATCAATGACACGTCCATAACACTAAAAGAAACTAA
>JASDQU011027206.1:35684-54582 GCA_032191745.1 Picea mariana | reverse complement strand
TTTGAAGTATTTGTAAATTCATTAACCTTAAAAATATAATACATTTTCAATTAATATGATAAATTAAATGTGGATTGATCATAAATGCATAAAGCAAATGTATGATATTTCAAAATGGCCTTTAAGTTCTCTAAACTCTAAATAGAACTTTGAAGGATTTGTAAATGCATTTCAAAATGGTTTTTAATAGAACTTTGATGAGTTTGTAAATGCATCAATTTTAAAAATAGAATGTGAAAAATAATATCTCCACCATGGTACATTAAATATGGAAAATAAATTGAAAAGTTCCCTTTTAATTTTTTAAATATGATGTGAAAAAACTAATCAAACTAAAAGTAAAAAGTTGAGATGAAAAATTGAAAGAAAAGTGAAAACGCAAAAATTTAATTATTTAAAAAAAAAATATTACTGTCTCCAATAATAAAAAAATATTACTGTCTCCAATAATATTATTATTGGTACAACAGTGTTATTATAATTTAACAAAAGTATTATTATTTCAAAGAATATCATTATTTAAACAAAATTCTTATTATATAAAAAATTTACACAAAAACATTATTATTATCTCAAATAACATCATCCTTACCTCAAAGAATTACTATTATCCTGAAACATAGAATTAAAATTATTAAAATCATGTTAAAATTTAAAAATTTATCATTTCAATAAAAATATTTTAAAAAGGACAAAAAAGGGTCTAAGTAAATAGGTTAAAATCACAATCAACATTTTATCCAATGTTGTTGGGGAAAGGGAACGCAAAAAAAACTAATATATGTTTCTTTGACAATGTTAATTTTACCAATGTACACCATTCTACTATCTTTGCTTAATTCTTGAGGGACAATAGACAACTCATTATTTGTTCATAAATGAAATCAAAGCCCAATTGAATATTTCATGTATCATTCATTCATATAAGGAGAAAGAGCCATTCATAGCACGAGAAAGAGCCATATTGAAACGATACAACTACACCAAACATGTTTTTAAGTTTTTCAAATTTGTCTCTACTCAAATATTTGTGGAGAATATTAGCCACTCAATCTTAAGTGACAAGAGATTATCTTGATATCCTCGTGATGTGATGTCTCTGCTAACTAATCTATTAATATAACAGAAATATTTCTCTGGGAATTGAACTCTTCCAATTTAAGGTTATGTTGGAAAACCAATTTTCTAATATAAGAATACTAACATTTGAATATATATATATATATATATATATATATTTCAAAATAATACGAAACTAATTAAATTTTGTATAATTGTTTACAAATTCATATTTATTTATATTTTTCATAATATATATTCATGAAAAAAAATATAAATAAAATAGACAATTATTTTTCTTTTTCTTAGACTCTTGGTTTGTATAATCCTTTGCCTAAGTTAAAGCTAACCATTTATTTACATTTCTCAAAACATGATTTAACAAGTTGGAATAAAATAATGCTCATTAAATTTTTTTGGATGGGGTCGTGTAATTCAAGCTAAATTTATATTTCCAACATAATACTCATAGTCAAATCTTACATGTATCATTATTAATGACAATCCAACAATCTACCTAGGAAAGATCAAACCACTGATCAAAACGATGTAGTTATACTGCATTCTTTTTAATTTCTTTGGAATTTGAGAAGAGGGTTGCATCTACTTATCCTTCGACATAAATGAAGTTGGTAAGAGCATTGGGGAATGAAGTTTCCTTATTGAGATCCAAAAATATATTATAAAGAAATTAAGGCTACAACAACACTCACCTAAGGCATGCCAAATCATGGCTCACCAGCCTATATGTAAAATTACAAATGGGGTTCGGCCAAGGGGTATTACATTCCCCACCCCCTTATTTATGCACATTCCTCAGTGCATTATATACACATGTACATACAAAATTCATCAAAAAGCTCCATGCCTTTTCTATTAAAGCTTGTTATTCTTTTGGTGCTCTTATTTCAAAACACCCAATTTGTGTCTTCATACTTTAGCTGAGAATATTTCACTCTATTCCATAGAGCTACTTCATGTAAGAATTCATCTCATTGTTTCATCTAATAGACCCTCATGATTATGGCCACCATGACATAAGCATTCTTGAGTTGTCTCTTCCTTGTTGCACTCACCCTTCCAGGCTTAGGCATCCCTTCACTAATACACAGTCCTTCAGTGATGCATGTTGCCAAGGATTTCACACATAAGGAGAGTGCCATCTCATTACCAAACCCCCACTAAGGACCTGCAATTATAGGGCTCCATTTTCCCAACAATATATTTTCTTCCCAAGCATTCCATCTTTAACAAATATTATTTCATTTGTATCACACACATATAGTCATCATGAGACAATATTATAAAAATTTCATTTAGAAATTCAAATTTATTTCATAAGGAAATTCAACTTTTTCCCAAAATACGAAATTATATTTCATAATTTCTTGGTTGTTGTAGAATCAAGCATCAATCTATCTTATGCCTTTCATAAGTGCCATACTTTAGACCACTTTTTCTGCAATGCTTCCATCTTGCATTCATCCAAACAGATTATTAGTTTTTCATGTACCATATAATTCTATTGTAATATTTACAAAAGCTCACAAAGTGATTGAAGATCGTCTACACTTAACAATTCAATCACAAATATCAAACCATTTAGTAATTAGAATGAAATTATCATTCTCTGCATACGCATTTTCAGCAATTAAGTTTTTCATTCTTTCAACATCATTATTTTCATTACTTTGTTTCCTAAATAGAGATTTCTTGTAGTCAATGCTCATGTGACTACTTTGATTTGCAACTTTCTCGTTGCAATGTTCAATAGCCCCTGAAATGTTCTCAACTCCATGAGTTAGTAATAATCACAACATTTGAGTTTTTAGCATAACCATTTATATAAAATATAATATATGCATGCATTTACCAAAATGCATTCAAGCATACACAACTCTATCATAGCATGCATGAGTGCAAATTTACCACTTTCACACTTTCATGACTTATTCGTGAATACTATTCAATGCACCCTTGCATTGGATTCATAATGCCCTATATCTAAGTCATGTATCTCACCATGGTGAATTGGAAAATTTGTTCAATGCCTCGACACATCATCCATACACCTCTTATTACTCGTTTAACCATTTGGACGCCTTCCTTTTCAACCCAAACACTACACTAAGAATATAATTCTATGGTGCTCTTTAGTGTTAGAAAAAAGTTTGCATTCCAAACATTAATTATAAGTAATAATTTTATTGCATGCTTGTGTGGAAATATAGCCTAACCAACAATATCATGGTCTCAAATATGACTAGTTTTACTGGCATTTATCTCTATAATAGGGTCATACCCCTTTCTTGCTTTGTTTATTAACTCATAACCAACAAAATCATCACAGGTTATTATGTCACATTAATGCATTTAAAATCTAAACAACTTTTATAATTATATCAAGCCACTTTCCTCTACCATACAAAATGGTATATCATTATTTTTAAGGCATTCAAATTATAGAATCAAATAATTTTATAAAATAAATTATGGCTGATAGAATTCTTACCTAATTTCCTTCAACAATTATGCAACACAAATACATAAAATTCATATTTACATAGATTTCATTAAATGAATTTGATGCTACTTGATTAGTTGGTAATAGTAGGAGCTTCCAGGCTTCCTTCACCAACTTCTTAATCAACACTTCATCTTCTTGTTGCTTCCTTCATATGGATGACTTCTATACGCAACAACATCATCAATAGCACTTGCAACCATGCAATAAAATCCCTCTTTCTTGGCACAACAACCATCATTAGCAGCATTCATATTCATCTATATAACAATAGAATTATCCTAGTCTTCAATTATGTCATATATATTTTAAACAATCTACATTCACTAATGCATATTTATATGTACTAAGAATGCATCCTTAATATGCTTATAAATCCATATGCATTCCAATTTCCTATGTTATGTGTGGTTTTCCAACAAGTCATAACATAATTGTTGCTACAACAATTGTAGCAACCTCTTTATTAATGTATCACCTTATTTTTGTTGTTCCTAATTGTCCTCAAGTCTCACTGAATTCCAATATCCTCTTGTGATCTTAAAAAAATCATTATGCATGATTTTTCTCTATCCTAAGCACCCTTTTCCAGCCAAACCACACTTGGTCACTTGACATTTTTAGCCACATTTTATGTTGATATTAATCTTCAACATTCATGTATTACTTGGATCCCTATGACCCAACACATACATGACTAAATTACATATCCATCCATGCTCTCTTATTGACCTTGGATATTCAACATCCATTTACTTTACTAGACCAAATTGCTTTAGCCTTCCCTCTCTGAAAACTTCAAATCTTGTGGTTTCTTGCACCATTCTCTTCTCCTTTCCTGACCCATTTGGTATCGAACTTGACTTTGTATAGTCAATTTCTAGCATATTGTAATGCTACACAATGTCCTATTTTCCAGCTTCATAAATGTTAACTAGAAGTAGTTAACATTACCTTTAATTTCCATCATAAACTTCATTGGTACTTCCATCCTTCTAGAATATAACCAATGGCTCCTTCCCACTTGAGATGGGTCCTCTTCAAGATTTGTCTCTTTTTCCTTCCATGCCAAGAATAGAACTATTTTATTCTTCATGGTTCCTTATTGATTTCCCTTTAGATTATCCTCTCCATGTTTGTATTCCTTTGAATTTTCATCCCAATCTACTTTGGAAATGAACACAACACCTTTGGAATGCACCCAAAATCCTCTTTTTGCATGAACAATCTCTTTTTATTGTTTTCATAGTTCTTTGAGTGTTGCAATAGACTCAAATAAGTTGTCACCCACCTAGTGGTACCCCTTCCATTATCTTTTGTTACCCTTGATCTTGGTCCAATTTTGGAATGCACTTAAATTTATGTAAAGCCTTCCCCAAAAGTGTGGTTTCATACTTCTATCATCACTCGACACATAATGCATCACGTTATGCATTTTCTAACACTATTTATTTTACATGCACCCCCATTTATTCACCTATGAAGTTATATCATTTATACCATTCTTCCACTACACTACTTTGACAAGAATAATGGAGGTATAGCTGCAGAACTGCATACTTGGTCCCTAGAGAAAATGCACCTTATATCCATGTGTACACTAAGTTTCTCTTTATCAAAATACTTAGCATCCTGATACATCAACCCTTTTAGTATAGGTATATCCACCATTTACTACCTTATATGTGCATTGGCATCCTTTAGAGTGAATGTAACTTCACTATTTCATCCACTAAATGATCTACTCTTACACCCAGATTCCAGGGATCACTTTGATTAACATAAGTGGATTTTTTGTAGTGGATTCCCAAGCCTTCATGGTTGCACCTAGACTCATACCTTAACATTCTTTAGTCTTGGTCTTTGATCATCTTGTGAGAGATTCTTTACATAACAGTTCATCCTCAAGTGCCTTTGCTCATCCTTGATACCAGGTACAAACTCTTTCATATTCTATAAAATCATCCTTCCATATTTTCGTGCTTTGCATCTCCATGTTAACTTGTTGTACATGCATTATCATGTATTACAGATGGCTTTCCTACCTAGCATCTACATCTGATATGCATAATTTTCATTTGTAATTCTTCCTGCCAAACAAGAATTTCTTTATGGGTCTTCCATGTTGCTCATTGAACCCAATATCTTATCTAAAAACTTTTTAAAGAAACCAAATGCTCATTTTTAAGAATTTTCTCTATTCTGTATATAAGCATAACATATGGAAACACACATACAATGACATTTGTTAACTAAAACCCATAACACACAACTCTGGAACCTATGCATACTTTTTCCCTTTTAAGATCACCAGAAACTCTCTTTCTTCCCTCTCGGAAATTATACTATTTAATTCACAATTATGGGTNTACTTCCTTGCTCAATTCTGAGTCTTGAGACAAAATTTATGATCATTTGAATATTACCCATTTACTCCTTCAACACATCCTTCAACCAAGTGCAATTGAAAGTTGTGCTTACACATCCTTTCACTGTGCCTTTGGAATTTTGATAGGAGCACAACTAGATTTCCTGATGACCCTATTTTGAATTTTTTTACCAAGTTTCACCTTCAAACAATCTTCAAGATCTTAGATACAACTTGGTGAAGTTTAAGGCCAATTTATATTTTTATCCATGATTGCTACAGGTGTCTTCTATGTCCTCTTTTGCATTTTTAGGTGCCTAGATTTTGTATCTAACTCCATGTTTGTCTTCTACGTCTCAATAGATTTTAATATACTGCTCTGGTGCCCCAATCTAATTTTGAAGCGGGGAGTTATGGCCCTCAGAAGTTAATTGCGTCTCAAAATTTACCTTGAACTGTTTGTCTTGTAATTCCCTCATACCGGCTCTGTTTGAAGAACAATTTGCATCGTTAGAAAGATCTCTCTGAGCTCTTTCATTTGAGCTAAAACAAAAAAGTGTGCCTTCATACAATCTGTTCTCATGGTTTTCATCTTTCTCAAAATGTTATTTAGGCCTCTGAAAATGGCCCGCAAGTTAATGACCTGGAAAATATTGTAATTTTCTAGTAATTTTCATTGATTTATGATAATTTCATCTTCCTTGTGTTGATTGGAATGTTGAAGTGGTGTCCCAAGTCCACCTAGCACCTAGGGATGACTCCATGTCAACTCCTGGCCACCCTAGCCTTCCTTTTCAACCCCTTATCTCTTCCATCTTCATGTCTCCCCTTCATTCCCTCTATAAGCATGCATGCTATTTTTTTTGTCGGTCCCAAAGTCCTCGGTCCCCTACCTGGCACCTTCTCATTGGGTCACGGGGATGGATTGACCCTATTTTTCACCCATTCACCTCAGTGTGCAAATTTTCACATTGGATTAATCCAATTGAAGGCCCACATTACATCGCGCCCCCCCTTGACCTTTCATCTGTTAACAATGCCCGGGGGGGGTGCTGCTGCAAAAGAAACTGTTGGTATTCGGTGTGATGACATGTCAGATTGTGGTTAATTCCCCCCCTCCTGGTGGTTTCCAAAACCACCAGGGGACCCCCCTACCTCATGGTTTCGCAGGTTCGGCTCAGGGTTCCGTAGGTTAGGATGCTTTCACCACCGCATCTCCACGTTGTCTTCCACATAACATCCATTCACCTTCCACCTCCGCCACACCTACCAGTTTGTACCTACCACCATGGTAGTACTCGTCATCCCTCCGCCATGTCGTTTCACACGTGTCCCCCATGTCATGCTAACATCATTGTACAAAAAAATTCACAAATTTTTCCAATTTCGCCTATTTTCGAAATTTTCCAAATATTCCCAATTGCATAATTTCTTTCGGGCCACCATTGAAGTTATGAAAATAACCTTCATATAATCATTTTTTCCCCTACCTATATTAATTCAACCTCTACCCACGGATTTTGACCCCTTCACATCGAATTCACCATGAATACCCTTGTGCAAATTGGGGTTTTTTCCCAATTTCACCACAATTTTGTCATGGGCATCATGGCAACTCTGTAAACTCAAATTTGACCATCTACAAGCCCGAACTCTCCCCAATTAGAGATTGAAATTGCTCATTTTTAATGCCTGGGCTCAATTCTTTCAAACTACCCGTGAAATTCCCCCAAATTCACAATAATAATTTTATCATACATGTTGTTGACATCCTCTGCAAATTAATTTTATATGAATTCCTGCTTTAGCACTCTGCTATCTAACCCATGTAGGATTGGTGTCGAAACTGGAGCTCTGATGCCACATTGTAGCATCTCCAACCCCAAGCTGGGAAATGCCACACCAAAATTCCAAACTTTGATAGCATTTAATTTACTGATAATGCTATGCATAAGAATACAATTTATGTAAACTCACAAAAAATTTATAGATGCAACATATACAGGAAAAACCCATAATAGAAAATACATAAATAATGACACAACATTATAATAAACACACAAGAGACATGTATCTTATGAATAAACCACCAACTACATGCATACCTCAAACTTTCCTCCCAACCATAGACTTTGATGCTCATAAAATCTCAGCAAGAGGTCACCCATGAGCTGGGGCTAAAACTCCACCAGGGAAAAGGAATCCTAAACCAGACTAAGGTCCATTAACAACAGAAAAACTTATCCTAAGGTGCCAACTATAATAGACAACCTATAGTCTCTCATTTCCCACATGCATGTTCCACCCCAGGAAGTGTTCCCCTTCTCTACTCAACAATACTTTGACTTCCCCACTTCCCTTTCAAGGCTTCAAAAACAGGTTGGAAAAGAAGTCTCTGACCCTTGTAGTTGTAGCTTGGCACCTTCAAAAAACAATTCCCAACAGTTCTCTCACCTGGAGAGAATACTCAGGGGCCTGACAACCCGCTTCTTCAATAGCACACGGGCTTGAAAACCCGCTTCTTCAACTCAACTCCTCAGGTCACTAGTTGAAACCCACTCCAAAGCTTCCCCAATACAATTTTGATGGTCACAACAATGTATGGATGGCAAGAGAGTGAATAATGAGATAATGATCGAACAAATGTACTAAATTCCCCAAATATATGTGCATGTTTCCAACTTGACACGTGTTATGTTGGGAACTACCTTGGGCCCATTTTCCCCCCTCACTTGGGTGATTTGTTTCCCCTCATTAGGAACTTAGGATATATATTTATATCCATAAATTAGACTTTAGAATTTTAGGAATATTAATATAATATTCCTTTGGGCTTAATCCATCTTAGCTTAGCCCCTTTCCTAGACTCTTAGCCCCCCCTTTCCCTTTCTAGTGGATTTTATCCCGCTATACTCTTTTGGTTGGTCTGTCATAGTGATGCATTTTATTAATATATGAGTGTGATTACATATTACACAGGATAGGCCCACGAGCCTTTTAGCATCTGGCTCACCAACCTAATAACCACATAGGCATACTGGCCCCAAAATATCATGGCTCACCAACCTATATGTACAATTACAACTGGGGTTCAACCTAGGGGTATTACAGGATAAGCTACCCTCCTCGTAGATACTTCAACCTCGAGATCCTAGAAAAACCTCCATATCCTAGAAGATTCCCCTTTTTGTAAAAACTATAACTACACTTAAAGAATTGCAAACCTAAATAGAAGATAATAAGAATAATTTAAATACATTTGAATTTGAAAAGAGAATTGAAAGCATGAATTTGTATAAATAGTTTAAAATTATGTTATATAAAAATAAAGATATATTATCTCTATGTAAACTTGAAATAAGCAAATCCTTAATGGAATGATTAAAGGCAAAATAATATCCCCTCTTATATTTCTTATAATTACCACATATCATCAAGACAAAATGTTTTAATCCCTTAATAAAGGGCACACACCATGCCTACATAAAGAACATAGAAAAATATGGAAGAATCATTATAGAGTCAACATGAGTGGTTATTAGTACGGGGTACTATAGCAATGAGTTTTCATTAACTTTATATTAATTTAATAAAGGGCACACACCATGCCTACATAAAGAACATAGAAAAATATGGAAGAATCATTATAGAGTCAACATGAGTGGTTATTAGTACGGGGTACTATAGCAATGAGTTTTCATTAACTTTATATTAATTTAGCAACGAGTTCTCATTAACTTTATATTAGTTAGTATTTGACTTTTGAACAATTTTCATGTTAGTCAAAATTTTGTGTATAGTTTGTATTTGTTTTATTTAAATAATAAAAAAAGTTATTTAAATAGGTTTTTATTGGTTATAAATATTGGCCTTTTTATATTAAAATGCATTGAATCATTTTATCATGTAATTGTCAATACATCCTAAGATGTGTGTGGGGAATTGGACCTATCATATGCATTGAATCACGTATTTTGTAATTCATTTTTTTTTTATTTTTTTTGCTATATTTTATGTTTAATTTTGTTAGAAATTTAGTGAGAATTTGTGGGATGAGCATATTTACTTAGTTAATTTATATAATCAGAATGTTTCAAAAAAAAATCAAAATGCTAATTCATTTTTAAATTCAAAAATATAATTTAAACAACAGAAATTTATAATTTAATTGAAATTTATGTAGAAAAAAAACAAAATGTAAAATAGTTAGACAACGCCTTTATATTTTATGTTTAATTTTGTTAAAAATTTGGTGAGAATTTATTAGATTAACAAATTTAATTAATTAATCTGTATAATCGGAATGCTTCAAAAAAATTTCAAGATGCTGAATCCATTTTTAAATTCAAAAATACAATTTAAACAACAAAAATTTATAATTTAGTTGAAATTTATGTCACAAAAAACTAAAATGTAAAATAGTTAGACAACGCCCCTAACTAATTCTCCCTCACTTGAAAAGGAGGGCCTTTGTTCTCACATAAGATGGTAGCTTGCCTAAGTGGTCAGATTCCCATTGACACATGCATGATAGCCCACCTATAAACCAGTGATCTCACACAAGTGTAGACTACTAACCACCCCATTTGAGTAAGACCTCTTAACCTTTGGGCTTGCCACATGAACTACTATATTCTGAGTTCACCTCCTCATCGCTCCTGGGCGCAGGAAGCCCCTACCATTCCATCCAATTGGATGCACACTTAAACCAAATGACACCAATTTAATCAAAACTAAGCTAAACCTATGTACAACAAAACTTGAAATTTGAAATTTCATTGAAGGGCTAAAAGTCCTGTCATTTGACAAATCTTTCCCAGATCTTTTCCAAAGTGAAAATACAGTTCAATATTTAGCAAAAACTAAACTGAGAAGAGAAAAAATTACAACGAAAGCAGGCGCATAAATTTGATTCGTGTAGAGTCCTTTCACCAAATCTGGAGTCTGACGGAAACAATGGTTACTGTTTTTTTTTATGTTCCTGTCCGGACAAAAGTCGTTTCATTAGGCACCACCTTTGCTGAAAAGATTCAAAGTGGCACAAAGATTCATTTGATTGTAATCTGAACAAGAAATCCACACCTAATACATATTAGAACTGAAACACAAAATAGAAAAAAACTATATAACAATTCCAATGTGATGTTATAGCATTATAATTATCTATCCTGCCATTGCTCAGAGTTAAACTTGTATTCTTGTTCGATTGTCTAGTAATCAACATCTTAGAACTTAGACCCGGGCACTGCAGATTCTAACAGAGGGTCCAGAGCCATGATATTCCCTCCTATCACTTCCTTATCTTTAGTCTTCAAATATCTGATCAGCAGCTTTGTCCAGTCATCCTTTCCAGCTGGATACACTTAGATACAGATGTAATTATGCTCGTTAGGGATGGAGAACTCCAGGAAAATATCAATTTTTCACATACAGAAGCATGGGATTCCACCATCCTTATATTTGGTCTTCAAAGATCTGATCAAAATCTTTGTCTAGTCATCCTTTCCTGCGATATACACTCAAATACAGATGCAATTATGCTTGTTTAGAGATGCAATTATGCTTGTTTAGATGTAGAATTCAAAGAAAATATTAATGTGAAAAATTAGACATATTTTGTAGGTTTCTCAATTTTTGTGTATAGTTTCCAGCTACCACTAATAATAAACAGTCTGTTGCACAACATTCAATGTTGTAGTAGGTAATATATACATTGTATAATATATCTCGAAGTATATATCAAAATAATCGAAAAATATATACATCAACTACAACAACATTAAATGTTGTACAGCAAGTTAGTTATTGTTAACCTTCCACATTATATGACAGTGAGATAGAGTAATATTAAAATGTTTTTTCTAATATTATCCCACCCTCCTCCTATATGATATGAAAATGATGGTAAAGTAATATTAGAGTGTTTTCTCTAATATTACTCCACCCTCATATGAAAATGAAATATAAAATAATATTTAAAAAAACACTCTAATATTACCCCAACCTTAATATGAGGAATATGAGAAAAGTGAGAATGGAGATAATATTAGAAAAAACACTCTACTATTCTAATATTATATGAGGCTCCGGAGTAGGGTAATATTAAGAAAAACACTCTAATATTACCCCATCATCTACATGGTTTATTTGTATTATCCCGATGTCATTATAAGATGCTTGGTTGGTGGTGGGACCGGGTTCTCTCGACTTTCGAGTGAGTTCTTCACTTTGGAACCAAAGTAAATAAAATATAGTAAGAAACAAGGTTCCCCTTGAGCCTATGGTAAAGATTATGTTAATGGGACATAGCATCAGACCCTTCCCTCTTCTTCGCTATCCATCTTAACACAAAGTTCTGCCTCGGCTATTAAAACATTGGTCTGGGCCATTATAGTTTCCTCGTCATCGAGTGTGTGTTTCACTTGGGAATAAGCCACTTCCCCGAGTCGTTGAAGTAGAAGAATTATCATTCGAATAATGCAAGCTAATCTTAAGGAAACCAAAATGAAGTTCAATTACGAATGAGGGCAATCGATTCACCTATTATGCTAATAAATGAGTTTGTTTTGGTGCTTAATAAATCTTGTTAAATAATAATTTAGCTATGCTTCACTAAAGTTCAAGTTAGGGGTGTATATTTCCATTTTTTTCTTGTTTTGCTTGTATAATAATAAAATTTATAGGGAAATGGAAAAATAAATATGTATTTCAACAAAACTAAAATGTAAAGTTACAACATGATTTGATTAATTAAAATTAACATTTATCAAAAATTTACTCCACAAAAAAATTATAATTTAATACTATATTAAATTTTTGATCTAACAACATTGTTTTGGTGAGTTTCTTCCGAGAGGACATTGCCTTGTTTACAATCAGTTTGACTTTTAACCCTTTTGCAACACTTTCCAGATTCTTGTCAAAACTATTTTATTTTTTTACAACATATCTTCGTGTTTTAGTTACCCTCCTCATTTTCTCTCTTTCATCAATTTCCTCACGTTTTTTGTTATTTCTTCCCGGTCATTAACCTTATTAGTAACATCAGTAAAATATTTGATTCGTGTAATCCATATTAATCCATCTTAAGACTTTGGTATTTTTTATAACAATAGCTATATAAAATCAAAGTGGAGCCATGCTAATTAAGCTATATCAATTCCTCGGATTTCATTATTAGACACACATAAAAAAAATAAAAATAAAAATTGTGCAAAATCTACCTCATTCTCTACTTGAACATAAAGTTGTTGTAATACACTTGAATTCAGACTAGATTTTCCACTTTAACACACATATACAATAATAATAGTAATTTGTGTCTATGAAAAGTGAACTTGAAACTTATATATGATGATATTGTTAAAATTATATCACTTGGCCTAATAATCTTATTGCATTTATATTGATAAGATTATACAATTTCATTTTGTTAAGGTTTGTATATTATTATTATTCTCCATTTTCAAACTTCCTTAACTTAAACTAAATTATCATACAACACTTATTAACATATATGAATGCATAATATCTTACATAGTTTTTTTGTTGTTACATTAAAAGAATGATTTAATTTCCCATGCAAATCATATTATGATAAGCTTCATAAACATTCGGAAACAAATGCACTTTATTTCAGTATCAGCGTGCATCATAGAGATAGCTATAGAGTTAGACTTGTTTTTCACTCAACAAGTCACCAATCTTCATTAAGTCTAACATCAAGTTAAATTGATCTAGAACAAGTTAAATTGATTAGTAACATAAAAATTAGGAAAAGGTAGGAAAGAGGTTTAGTGAATTTTTAAATTTAATTATAAATGATGTTGTTTAGACGTTTATAATTCTCATATAAAAGTTAAATTGATTAATCAATAAAAATTAGGAAAAAGTAGGAAAGAGATTTAGTGAATTTTTAAATTTAATTATGAATAATGTTGTTTAGACACTTGTCATTCTCATATAAAAATTAAATTGATGGAGAACAAGTTAAATTGATTAGTCAATAAAAATTAGGAAAAAGGTTTAGTGAATTTTTAAATTTAATTATGAATGATGTTGTTTAGATACTTGCCATTTTCATATAAAAAAATATAATTTTTGTCAAAATTTATTTTAAAATAAAATTTAATATCTACTTTTATTTGATAATTAATCAAATTATTAAAGAACACATTCTTTTTTAGATACTTCTACCCTATATTTATCACATTAAAAAATTTCTCTGACCTCGAGGAAATTTGAGATAACACATGTTCTTAAGATAAGACAAGTTTTCCTTGTTTAAAGAAATTTGAGATAACAAAAGTTTTCCTTAAAGGAAATTTGAAATAACACATGCTCTTGAGATAACACAAGTTTTCCTTTATAGTTAAATGAGCACATTAAACTTTATGCAATCGCTTATGCTTATAACTTATGATTTATTTATAAATTGCTTTATTGGATATAAGATAGAATTATATTTTTGTTTTCAATAATATTATATAATAATATTATATATGGAAGTTAATTTATGATATTTTTTAATGTAAAAATAAATAAATAATTAATTAATTATATTCAAATTAATAATGAAATTTTGATTATCTATATTTATATAATAATGAAATTTATATTGAAATGAGAAAAAGTGTTTGAGAGGTTTTCTTGAAAAATGCATTATGTATAAAAAAAATTAAAAAAAGATATTAATGATAACGAAATTTATATTGAAATGAGAGAAAATGTTTGAGAGGTTTTCTTGAAAAATGCATTATGCATGAAAAAATTAAAAAAAGATATTAATGATGAATCTTTTTTTAAAAGAAAAAATCATTATTTCTATTTCAAAATTGAATGGAAATTATATTGATCATGTGTACACTGCACTTACAGTTTTCATGGACATTTCATTTTTGTCTTATAGAAAAATCATCATTTTTAATTAGTCTGACATAGATACTATATATCAACAAAACTATAGGATCAAAAGAGGTTGGCAATCACCCTTAAGAAAGAAAACCAAACAATGTGTGCCTTGGATTGATAAGAAAATCAGTCTAGGTTTTTTCCCTATCTTCTTTTTAACTTCAACCCACACCCTAAGGTTGGGCATGGACTAATTGTAAATCAAAACTTAGATTTCCATGATTCTTATAGAGTGTCAAATCATTATAGAATAAGAGTTGCTGGAATCATGAAGTCTCTTCACTCCTCTTGATGGGGATTTATTTATAACTACCACCCTCAAGGGGGAGATCATGGTATTTTTTTCTAGTTTTTATCCTCCAATGAAAGATTTGACTCTTCAATCTGCACTTCTGGATAGGGATTGTTATCCTTCTATGAGACTGTTATTTGTTGATTTTCTTCATTCTACTCATCTTCAACATCCAAGAATGGTTTCTCATATGATTTCCATCCTTTGGGTTTTGGTTTTTCCATTTTTAGTGATCCCACATTTGGAGACAAGAATACTGAAGATGTGTTGTTTGTTGGTAAATATGACACTAAAAAGTTGTACTTTCATAATCCAAAAGCTAAGCCCATCTAAAATTTTCCATGTGTAGTATCATCTTATCTGATAGCCTCTAGTTGAAATCGATATGAGCACATATATGAGCATATGTGAAAAACCCAACTTAATATACTCAAGATATGTTTTTAAACAGTTATCCAAGGTATTCTCAATATATTCAAAGATTGATAAATTCCAAAAATGTAGTGGAAAAATTGGAAGGTGAACACAAAGTGGAATTTTTGTAATAGACATAGTGGTAGGGTTAAAATATGGGAACGAAGGGGTAACAGACTCGCTTTTCCCCAAAACCAAGAACCCTAAAAAAAATTCTGGTAATCAACAAGTTTGAAAAATGGAAAATAAAGAAACATTTGGAGCATATATATGCATCATAGTGCTTTTGTCCATGTTCAATAGATCCATTGGTACAAGTATGGTGTTGGAGGATAAAAACCATTAAATTGACAAATTATCATAGAGGATTCATGGAATAAAGTAGGCTCGTGACCTCTTGCTATGGAACCTCTTTTGATTTATCCACAATATATGCACTAGGAAGAGTAGGATTTGGAATAACTAAAGTGGAGGTTTTATTTTTTATTACATCCATAAAAGAGACAATCTTTGAGAATAAAGTCGTTCAATGTGTAGGCACAAAACTGAAGTGAGTGTTTTGTCTTTTCATATGTTGTAATTAGACAACACATGATGGTCATCAAGTTGTTTACCTATAAATAGAAGTTGTTGTTGGTCCATAGGTATCCCCTCCATGAGTTCCAATTTTTTCTTTATATCTACCATGTAGTCAATGGAGTTCGCCTACAAAATTATGGTTTTCCCTATAAAATACTTACCATGATTTGAAAAATTACTTTGGTATTAAAACTCTCTAGGAATAAGGCCACCCCAACAGTTTCATTAATATTAAGTATTTCATCAAACACTTTTCATTCAAGCATTTTATTGAACACTTGGTTTGTATCCTTATAACAAGAAAAAACATGATACTCAAGTTGCCCTTAAAAAGGATTCCATTAATACTTAACAATGTATTGAAAGTTAAATAATTTAATCTTTAAAGTCTAAATCTTTGGAAATGAAGAAGATGATGTAAATCCTTAAAAATATGAGATTACAATCATTTGAATTTGAATTCACTATTGCACATAACTTTCATATTTTTCATATTTTCAATTTCTAATTTAAATAGAAATAATGTAGAAATACACAAATGATAAATAAAATTAAATAAACCTTCAAAATATAATATATTTTTTATTAATATGATAAATTAAATGAGGATTAACAATAATTCCATAAGCAAATGTATGATATTTTAAAATGGTCTCTAAATAAAACTTTGTAGGATTTGTAAATTCATGAACCTTAAAAATATAATACATTTTCAATTAATATGATAAATTAAATGTGAATTGATAATAAATACATAAAGCAAATGTATGATATTTCAAAATGGACTTTAAAATCTCTAAACTCCAAATAGAACTTCGAAGGATTTGTAAATGAAATGGTCTCTAAATAAAACTTTGTAGGATTTGTAAATTCATGAACCTTAAAAATATAATACATTTTCAATTAATATGATAAATTAAATGTGAATTGATAATAAATACATAAAGCAAATGTATGATATTTCATTGGACTTTAAAATCTCTAAACTCCAAATAGAACTTCGAAGGATTTGTAAATGCATTTCGAAATGGTTTTTAATAGAACTTTGATGAGTTTGTAAATGTATCAATTTTAAAAATAGAATGTGAAAAATAATATCTCCACCATGGTATATTAAATATGGAAAATAAATTGAAAAGATCTTTTTTTAATTTTTAAATATGATATGAAAAAACTAATCAAATTTGAAAAATAAAAGTAAAAAGTTGGGATGAAAAATTGAAAGAAAAGTAAAAAATGCAAAAATTTAATTATTTAAAAAAAAATATTATTAACCCAAATAACATTATTATTATCACAACAATATTATTATAATTTAACAACGGTATTATTATCTCAAAGAATATCATTATTTAAACAAAATTATTATTATATAAAAAATTTAGACAAAAACATTATTATTATCTCAAATAACATCATCATTACGCAAAGAACTATTATTATCTTGAAACATAGAGATTTAGTCAAAATTATTAAAATCATGTTAAAATTTAAAAATCTATCATTTTAGTAAAAATATTTAAAAAAAATCCTAAGTATATAGGTTAAAATCGCAATCAACATTTTACCCAATGTTGCTGGGGAAAGGGAACGCAAAAAAAACTAATATATGTTTTTTTAACTAACAATGCTAATTTTACCAATGTGCATTATTTTACTATCTTTGTTTAATTCTCGAGGGACAATAGACAACTCCTTATTTGTTCATAAATGAAATCAAAACTCAATTGAATATTTCACATATCATTCATTCATATAAGGAAAAAGAGCCATTCATAGCACGAGAAAGAGCCATATTGAAACGATACAACTACACCAATCATGTTTTTAAGTTTTTCAAATTTGTCTCTACTCAAAGATTTGTGGAGAATATTAGTCACTCAATCTTAAGTGACAAGAGATTAGCTTGATATCCTCATGATGTGATGTCTAATTAATCTCTTAATATAACATAAGTATTTCTCTGCGAATTGAACTCTTCCAATTTAAGGTTATGTTGAAAAACCAATTTTATAATATAAGAATACTAACATTTGAAAATATATATAAATTTCAAAATAATACAAAATTAATTAAATTTTTTATAATTGTTTACAAATTCATAATTATTTATATTTTTCATAATATAAATTCATAAAAAAAATATAAATAAAATAGACAATTTTTTTTTTTTTCTTAGACTCTTGGTTTGTATAATTTTTTTCTTAAGTTAAAGCTAATCATTTATTTACATTTCTCAAAACATGATTTAACAAGTTGGAATAAAATAATGCTCATTATAACTTTTTGCATCGTCTCTCAAAACCATACTTCATCTAAGTAGTTAGATATGATGTTGGATAAGTCACTCTCACCATAGAGTGATACAAGAGGAGTAAAAGCTCTGAACTGTTTTCCGTCTGGAAAATCTCTGTTCATCATTCATCTGAATGATCATTATCTCCAATAAACTGTTGATAGTCTTCAAGACAATTAGAACAAGGATAGAACACACCTATGTCTATTCATAGTAGTACATAACTACAATTTAGTGGTTCACTACCACATCAAGTAATACATAAGTACTTGGTCAACAACGTATGGTTGCGAATGGTGAAACATATTCACCACAGTAGTCCTCATCTACTGTCATATAGTCTTCATAACAAACATCTAAGAGCATCCTGCATAGAAACAATGTTATGATAAAAACTGTATCATCTGGGCCAATCTTTCACTCACGTCTGTGAGATCTGAAAGAATGGCTGCCACC
>JASDQU011027205.1:49376-60699 GCA_032191745.1 Picea mariana | reverse complement strand
CCTTCGATCAACAGTTGCGATCGTTTCACGATTTCGCGTATCGCGAGTTCGCAAAACTCTACCTTTTGACTTCTTTCAGCAGCGAGTCAACGAAACGCTGATCCTTCGCCACGTGTCCTCTGTCGATGGACGGTTCTGATTACTTCGGGATTTTCAGGACTTTGACGAGTCCACTCTACCGCCTATACAAGGGTTGAGGGCGACGGCCAAGGTAGCTCCCGAGGGATCCTGGGATCTACGGTCTCGGTCCCTTCGCTCCTTGCGAAGACTGAAGGGGTTGAGGCGTTAACGCTTTCGCTCCTCCTCTAGATCCATTGGTCCTGACAAACCTGGGATACTTTCGAAAGGATCTCGTCCATTCGTCTACCAAACGAAAGGATACTCCCTTTCAATAGTTTGACTCGCTATCCTTTCTGAACTCGGGCAACGACATTCAACCTCTCAGAGCTTCGAGCTTCCGCGGCTCCGAAACCTTCGAAAACTAACTCCTCCTTGCACAGGGTTCCCAGACCTAGGTCACCTAAACCTTCAGATGATTCTTGGGTAAATTATCCCTACTCTTAGTCAGGCTTTTGGATAAGGGCTCGGGTGCGTTTCAAAGTCCCTAGGCTACTGACCTGAATGAAGTGCCTTCCTAACTCATCGAGTTAGGAGCTATGACACTGGGGCAAGGTAAACTCGTGGGTTTGCCATAGCGGTAGCCATATCAAGGTGCTTACCCCGACTCTGAGACATGATGCAATTCCCTGGGGCAGGTGCTTTCGAGGGATTAAACCAGAACATCACGAGAATCAGGCAGATGGGAGGATTCTTAGTGGAACGGACCGGACTCATGTTCTGAACTTACTCATTTTTATACAGAAAACAACTGTGGCATATAAGTATACATATGCATTCATTATTTCCAATCTAAAACACTAGGAAATCATAGCATATAGAAACCATTTATGGGTGTATAAACATGAGCATGTATCCATGATATTCAATTCAAGGTACAAGGCATAAAACACTTATCAAAACCGCAAGGTGTGACGCGACTGCTGAGAGGGGTGCTTGTTTCCACCCAACCATAGGCTCAGTCAYTCCCAACGGATTTATCACTGGCCACCCTTGAGCTTAGACCACGATGCTCTAAGATTCAATCTCTTACTTCCAACTCAACGAAAATTAGGGATGAAGGTTACTCTCCTTCTCCCTATACAGAAAAATAGACGAGGATGAAGGTTACTCTCCCTCTCCTGTGTTCAGAACTCCATCTCATTCCAGAGCTTAGGTTTTGCTCTGCGATCTTCCTSRCCTCTCTCTGCCCACCCCCCCACGTTTCCTTTCTTGCATTCCTCTGCAAGATTGTGTGTGGCGCGAATTTTTCCGTCCRTGGTCARGTCTGAGAGCTTTATGGATGGGCGGTCCGCCCCATCCCCTCATTAAATCTTGAGGAGCCTCCCCACCTACCATCCTAACGAAAATTCATTCCTGGGTCAGAGAGTTGTTTTGGTCTGAGCAAGTAAAAACCAGTATGGTACTGGTTCGGTGGAAGTTAACGCAACTGTTCCTAGTCGCTTCCACCACCTTTTCATTTGCCATCGTGGTCTCTTTTAGCACATCCCTTTCCCAGCAGTCATGCAACACATGTTCATAACATAATTTACATTCATCGACCTTTTATACAAAGGTCTATCAAATCAAACATTCACACCTTTGATTTTGCCATAGTTCCTAGGCCAATATAGTTATATTTACAGACTGGGGGAAACGGGGTGTTACAACAGGTGCAACTCGCCTTCTACAAAGGCACCCATAGGTAAAACTTTGCATCCTCTACTCCCACTGCACCCACTTGCCCGGACATCCCTTATCCACATCACCCACTTGCATGGCTCAGATGAAGTCTCTTCCGGAAACTTTTCTCCTCCAGTGGATACTAGCCCAATAGGATGCCTTGTCACTTTCTCCAAACTTGTATTGCAGGCTTGTATAATGTCTTTGAGCTTTTAACTGGGGCAATAGGGGTTTTATGCACATGTTTAATAATATTGATGATGAGATGTGATTAACATTGTTATGATCCCTGTGACTTATGATCCCATGGAGGGCGTAGCTGTTGATGAGCATGATATGCGCGATGGACAGGTACCATGTTGGACTGGTACACATGGGGAGATGATCAGTTCGGACCTCCATGGGGTTGAAGAGCCCGCCAGATGGATGCTGAGACCCCAGCAGGGGGCAGAGACAGGACAGAGATGGATCAGAGGCTTTGCACTGGAGAAGAGGAGGACATTCCACCAGAGGCACCCTGACAGAGATTGACCTAGGGGGGTTGTGCCCTTTTCAGTGGAACGTTGGCCTTGGAAGGCCTAAGACATCACCCTTCATGACCATGACGTCACATAGCAGCATGGATGCTTTGGGAGACAGCTGGGGCAGTTTTGGCACATGTGGCAGGTTGGAGAAGCCCAAGGAGGGATAACGTTTTGCTCCAGGATGCTGCATTTGCCCTAGAAGGGGATAAGGTCACCCTAAAAGGGGCATGACGTCTCTCTTTAGCTTGATTAAGGTTTAATTTTAAGCATTTAATGTAAAACAATATGATTTTTAGTATTTTGGCCTTGTCGGCCTTTTTATGACCTAAAAGTGAAATTAGGTCATGATATTGTATAAATTGAGGGTTTTTACTCTCATTTTTTCATCATCTCTTACTCACTCATTAGTGAGGTCTGAAATTTGCGCTACACTTGGTGTTCTTGGCTGAAATTGTGAGGCGCACTTGTTGAAGGAATGCATTTTGGAATTCTATTGGCATTTTTGGCATTTCTCTTGGTGGAAGGTGTTACAACTAGGGTTTGCTATATTATTTCTTGGTAAAATGTAAGTAAATTTCTGCAAAACTTCTTAATTGAATGGTTGTATTGTTATTTCTTGCATCTATTGTTATGATTTGTTGAATAAACCCTAGGTGACAAGCACACATTGTAGGTCCTTGTCTCATGTCCCCGTCAAGATTTTGAGCCATTTATTGAAGAGAGATAGAGCCTTTCCCTAGCAACACTCTTTTCTTCCTCTTTCATGCTAGTTGTTTTTCTTATTGAGCTAAGAAGGAGAAAACACATCAAGGCCTAGTTCCCCTACACCTTGTTGAGCCGATTTTCCCTAGGGCTTGTTTGGTAAAGCCTTGCTATAGCAACACGTTACCTGCAAAACCTCCTGTATTAGTCTTATGCAATCTTTTAAGCTAGCCGATTTGCCATTTAAGCTAAGGAAGGAGGAGAGAGCACTGAGGACTAGTTCCCCTACACGAAAGTGAGCCTCTCTCCCCTAGGGTTTCATCCTTGAGGCCTTGCCTTAGCAACACCTCAAGGTCTAACCCTCTTGTCCTTAGTCTTATTACTTTCACTTGATCCTTCAACTTTTGTATCCTCTACTTTTGACTCCATTAACCCTAAAAGCACTGATCTAAAAGACCTCCTTTGTCTTGAATAACTTGATCACAACCTCAATCAAACACTTAAAGCAATTACTAATCTTTCTAACCCTAGCCTAAGACTAACCCTACTAACTAATTGTTGTCGTCATCTTTTGCTATAAACATCATTGTGTAGCTATCGTTTTACTTTTGAGCAATTGAATKGTTGTTATTTAAAGACATTATTTAAATGAAGTGTTAATTGTTATATTGAATGCCAAGTTTCCTTAGCATTTATTGAAGAAGTGATATTGTAAATCATTGCTATTTATTGCTCAAATTGCTTATATCAGATAGTCATTGATTATATGAAGTACTAACCAAGCGAGTAAGCTTGCATATATATATCTCTTGTTGCTTTGTCTCGGGCAAGTACATCTCTATTTTGGTTATACTTCTCTTTATTGGCTGATTAAGCCAGACTATCTGCTCGGTGGTGACCTATGAAGGGGGAATTTATCTCTTAGCCTTCAATCCTTTTCCTTCTCAAAACCCCAGGTCACCGGGGACATCTCCCCTAGGCTTTACCTCCCTAAATAGAAAGAACCTTCCTATCGAGGTGACATTGGGTGGGATTGGTTCAGTTACGTTAGTTTGTCTCTTTACACCTATCTTTTATCCTAACTACAAACTGCGCGATAACAGGCCCTAGCGCCTTCCTCCTCCTTAGACTATTAAAAGATATTAAGAGCAACAACAACTAGACAACAACTTCTAAAGTGCTAGTATTTTAGGGCTTTAGAAGTTTATCTAGGTCAAATCACTATAGTTAAGTCTAGCAAATGAAGAGCAAAGAAGTAGTACCTTAAGTTCTCTACTCCTAGGGTTTGTCAAGCAAGCAATTTCATAATCTTTAACATGAATAAGCAAATATACCATAACCATTCAAAATGAAATGACAATTGCAGATTTACTTACTTCACCAAGAATAATCAAGCAATAAAACCCTAGATTGCCAAGTAACTTCACCAAAAAATGATCAAAGTTGCAAAATTTAGCCTCCAAGAMAAGTGTGCCTCCCTATTTCAGCCAAGAACTCCCAAATAGGGCGCAAATTTCAGACCACTCCCTCTTGTGTGAGGAGTTGTGATAAAATGAGAGTACTTTATCTCTATTTATACAAAACTTTGACCTTTAATTAATTTTAGGTCAAATAAAAGGCCGACTTGGCCAATTTACATTAAAATCCAATTCTGACATAAAAAAAATTAATTAACATCTAAGAACATCTTCAAGGGTGACGTCATGCCCTTCTAGGTGACGTTGAGGCCCTAAGGTGGAACGTTGGGCTCAGGATGCAGAACACTTGGCCTCCAAAGGCCCTAGATGATGCCCACACGTGCCACCCATCTCACAACTACCTCCAAAATGTAAACCCTAGCTCTGGATGACATCCAGGGTCATGATGGTGACATCCTGGGCTTTTAAAGGCCATCGTCCATGTGGAAGAGCAAGATCCCCCTGGGTCTAGGCTTGCTAGGGTGCCTCCAAAGGTGATGTCCTTCTTTCTTCCTGGTGCAAATCTCTGATGTCTTCTTGCCCCTGGCTGGGGTTACAACATCCATCTGTGGGATTTTATCCCCATGAAGGTCTGAGCTAATCATTCCCTCATGTGTACCTGTCCACCGAGCAAGGTCCTGCAGCCTATATGTCACAGGGTTCGCTGAACCTAAAGCTTGAGGTTCGAAATTCGACGAACCTAAACGAACTTGAATGCGTTCCCAAATTCGAACCTTAGAACGAATTTGAAGGAGAATTTTATTGAGTTTTGTGATGAGGTTTCATTAGGGTTCAATATATATAGTCGAACCTAAAGCCGAACCTCATTCGAACCTTATTGAAAAATTCGAACCCGAATCGAACCTATTCGTTGTCGAACTCAAACTCAAACCCAAACCATGTGACTTAGCCTGCAGCAACAAGAAGTACACTTTCTAGGGGTTTATAAGTCACAGGGATCATAACATGTAAATCACATCCAATAATTAAATTACCCAAACATGTGCATCAAACCCCCCTTTACCCAAACAAATGCTCAAAGACATTATGCAATATGACAAGTCAGGTTTGGAGAAGGTCTTAGGGTGTACTATTGGGCTAATCCTCCTTAAGTTTGGGGTGTTTCTCAGGTGGGATCCAATCCAGGTCATGTAAGTGTATGAGGTGGCATGGGGTAAGTGTTTGGGCATGGGGAGCAGTGATAACAGGGAAATGTAAGTCTTACCTATGGGTGCCTTTGTAGAGGGCGAGTTGCACCTTGTCATAGATGCCATTGTTTCCTAGCCCATTTCCTGCCTTTTACTCTTAGTTTTATTATATTTTGATCTTTTGCTTTTGTGCTTCAAGGGAAGAGTTGAGGGACACTGTCCTGGCTTGGTGACTAGAGGTGACAACGTTATCCAAAAAAATTTCATGGAGATGAGAAGGCTGGCTCGTGATGAGACCCCCTTTCTCTTGGCTATGCCACCAAGAGCCACTACCCTAGTTTGGTGACCAGATACGTGGTATTTTCATATCAGTACATGCCCATGGTCATAATAGGTCGGCTCGTGATGAGACCTCCTATCCACCAACTAGTACCTTGAGTGTTTATTTATCTTTATGGGTTCCCTTTTCTTACTGAGAAGCCTTTTACTGCTTTCTCGGGAATCCCTGGGCGAAGCATCTCAAAGGTTTCAATATTGGCTTTTAACTCTTGCCAACAACTTTTACCCTCTGGGCCTTTAGCCCCTTCTTCCCACAAGGCAAGGTACAACCCTTCCTAGTGTGGCCAATCCCAATGCCCAAACAAAGGTGAGAAGAGATGAGAGGAATAAAGATGGAAAGTGGTAAGTATGGAGGGAATGGACGATGACCTTTCAAAGACCCACCCAGTAGCAACCCATCCTAAAGGGAGATCAACTTACTAGGGCGCCATGTCACCCTTCTAGGTATGAACAAGTCAAAGAGCACAATTTCCAAGCAAACGCTATGAAATGAAGGAGAATTAAATGCAACATATTCAAGTACTTCAATAATCAGAGTGACACATACCATGATACCCGGACTCATTACCTCATGGAGCAAGACTTACTGCTACTTCAGGACCAGGCTGGTGGGGATGGATACTGTTGTTGATGATAAATGGATTGCACTTGAAGAAAAGAGGGGCCCTCCAGGGCCATGCTGAAGCCATCTGCCTCTCGGTACTCCATGTCTAGGACCTGTGGTCCTCGAGACGTGATCTCCTTAGTTATCCCTAGGGTAGGGGATAGCAATGCTCACTTTTCTTTACAATAAAACAATATTATCTCATGTGAGATCCTTATATCTAGACTAAAGAAAAGTAAAATACAAATTTGCTACAATTATCTAGTCAAAAAACTATAAACATGGAGTGGTCAAGCCACATGCACAATGATCCAAGTGAAAAATCCCCCCAAGAGAGGGACGTTTCCATAAGAGGGAAGAATGAGTGTCCAAGGTGCAACATGAGCCTCCAAAGGCCCCCAAAGTGTGTAGATGAACAACCACCCCTTTCTAGTGTGCAAGTCAACCCTCCTAAGTTTCTTCCAAGGTGGATGTGTGGGCCTCCAAGGTGAAAACAACCTCTAAATGATGAACAAAAACCCTATAGGAGGTGGTGGCCCCTTCAAGTCAGCTCCAAAATCATGTGTGAAGCAACAATTTCCTATCAAATATGCAATACAAGGCTCCTAGGGGGCCTCCAATGTGGGTGCATGGCTCTCCAAGGTGGAAAAACTCAACGAGCAATGAATGAAAGCCCTCAAAGGTGGACAGGTCCTCAAAAAGAGCTCTAACAATCATTGCATGAGGTCTTCAAGACGTGGCAATCTTACACAAGTCATGTGAATCATCCCCTCAAGTCATGGGATGGTCAACTAAACCCACACGTGACAAACAAAAGCCCTCATGAGTGAGTAATGCAATCTCCAAGGTGGGCATCCCCTTAATTGATGTGACATATTCTCAAAATGAACGAATAAGGGGAGAACTCCAAATTCTAGAATGTGGCATGGCATGAGAAGACCCGGTACCTGAAAAATAGCTCAAAACTGTTTTTTTACCACTGCCTTGGGAAACATGAACTACCTCGAGACATGTGAATTGCCTTGGGAACAGTGAAGATGCCCAAAAATCAGGATGAAGCCAAATGCCCAAGAAATATCATGCCACATCATATGATTCATTCACATGTCATCAAACCCTCCAGCTCATCAATATCCATGAAAACAAGTGTGTGCCCCAGCTGTCTGAAGCTCAAAATATAAGGGCTAGTGAAGAAATTCACTAGGGTTACTTCCTGTCAAAATGAGGGGTAAGAGTGCCATTTGGATAGAGGGATAAAATCACATCATTAACATAGTGTATTTTTGTGCTCTAATATGGATGACACCTTCTTGTTAGTTATAGTTCTTCCTATAGTTGCAGCAGTAATGCCATTTGGATACAGGCACACAACAGTGAGGGATGCAATTATATTCTCATTCTTGTGCTCTAATATAGATGACACCTAAAGTATCCATCGACTTTAGATCCTGAGACTATAGTCATGTGATTTAGGGACTCTAGTTCCTGAAATGTTATTCTATGACTCAGAAGGAATAAAAGATGACTTGATATTCTGCCGATAATTGACCTATTAAAAGGATTTTGTTTTTGGTGAGTTTCAGGATATTTACTTACATCTCATAGGCAAGGGTGCTTTGGTTGCCTGTGATTATTCATGT
The DNA here is from genome assembly GCA_032191745.1 of Picea mariana. NCBI lineage: Eukaryota > Viridiplantae > Streptophyta > Pinopsida > Pinales > Pinaceae > Picea > Picea mariana. Next base: position 52,506 of record JASDQU011027205.1, on the reverse strand, counting down.
CATTTGAAACAAACTCATAAGAATAATGTATTTTATCTTTGGGATTATTTCCAGTTATATTTGTGTCTTAGCTATAGAACTGGTTAGCTAAATCCAATACATTATTGAAGCACATCATATTTCAGTTCTGGTATGCATTTTGCAAAGTTATTCTAGTTGTTAGTAGGGATTCTTGATTGAGGGAAGTATACAAACATAATAGACTGCTAATACTCACAATTGGAGTGTAAGTATTATTTTGTATCTGTATTGTGGAATTACTGTAATTCTAGTAAATCTGATACATTTATGAATTTTCTCTAATAGGTGGAAAGACCTTGCTCCTATATTGGTCCTTTATGTAAAGAGTCGACAGAAAGCTGGTGGTCCTGTTATTTGGGTGGCTCACAATTGTCGTCGTTTTGATGCACGTTTTCTTGTGAAGGAGTTTAACCGCTGTTCACTCAAAATTCCTTCTGATTGGGTTTTTGTAGATACGCTTCCTCTTGCTCGTCAAGTAATGAAGTTGAATGGTAGGTGACTTTCAATTTATGTTTAGATGACTCCTATCACAGTTAAGAATAAAGATTGTGGGTTGAAGTTTTATGCTGTCCTGTCCCTTTGCTTCTGAAAGTGGCTGCCTTCTGAGGGTTAAATTTCAGTGAAATTTTCAATGGATGTCATTCCAATATCAAATATTTTTTGCACTTTATTTATTTAGTTATAAGAGTAATTTTTTCAACCTTTTTGGTAGATGGTGGGTTTCAGCATTGAAGCCACATGATTAAAGTGTCACATTCTTTCGTATCAGTGGTGTTGTCTAGTCACAGTTTCAATTTTGAACGTCTGGCCATGTGCAGATAATAATGTTTCTTCTTTCCAATTTTTGTTTTCCTTTTTCAAGTTTGATACTTTGTAATTTCTATAGTCAGACTAGCGTGGTGGATGAGGTAGAGCTGCTCTCTCCCACCCCAAGCTATCTGCCTGAACCCATAGAAGACAGTTATGCCTTTGAGAGATGATGCTCTGGAGGAAGAGAGCAAGGGAAAGGCAGTTGTGCTTGGGAAAGCCCAGCTTTTTGTCAATAATGGGAAGAGGCAAGGCCTCTCTGGAAGATAGGATGAAGAATCTAGGTTTGCTGGAGTTAGGGGCAATCCCTGTCATATTGGCTCTTCTTGCCTATGTCAAGAGAGGGGGCCAAATCTGTTGCCTTTAGCCCCATGATTTAATACATGATGTAATACTATTGTTCTGCAATGTAGATGCACTTTCTTATTCCAATTGAATTCTAGTTTGTTATTTCTTCCTTGTTAATAAAATCCTATAATCTTTGAGTTACTACGAAGAAGTGCCTCTACATGGTGAAGGTTAAAGGGGGCTTAGTTTCAGGATCTGGGATACATGGTGTTACTTAAAATTGCATTGATAGATGAATTTGTTTATGTTTCTAGGTGTTTGCGTTTACTGTTCATGCAATCAACGTTATCCTCATCTAACAATCAACTATAAATTTTAAAATCTATAATTTGAAAGAAACAAGTATGAACTGTTCGAGGATTTTTTTCACTTGATTGCGAATCCATACTAATAGTTTGTTAAATAGAGAAATATGTGATTTAACATAGAAGGATGTGATGCTGTTTCACAGTTTATACGTTCCTACTTTAAAGTAAGATTTCATTCGAGATACCCTTTATATCTGATGACACTTTGCAGTACAAAATAAAGCTAAATTGTTGGAGTAGGGAATGTAGCACAAAAGTCATTTACTCAATCTCTTGAAGCTTTGCCAAATTGCATGTCAGCAGAGCTAACATCGAGCTTCTGTCACAGAGGAAAGGAATCAATAAGGCTAGCATGCCTGTAATTTTGTGTAATTTTAGCAATATATCTTTCTATATTTCTAGCCGGATGAATTCTTGCATTATCTGAATAGAGGAAATATGACTTTGACCCATTAATCAATAGATAAGTGCTATTATCTTTTCTACTATAATGGTACGTTGAGTTGTTTTGATGCCAAATGAGAGTCTGAAGCCATGTTTCTGCTTTTGGCATTGTACAGGGTCAACGCGTGGCAATACAAGCTTACTTGCCCTTCGTGAGCATTATCGAATTCCATCAATAGGAGAAGCACACAGAGCAATGTCAGATGTCCATATGCTTGCATTAGTGCTGCAAAAATTATCGTTTGATCTGAAGTTACCTGTTTCAGGTCTTCTAGAAATGTCTTTCAAGGCTTCAGATCTATTTCAAGATTGAACTCTTGTAACAATAGAATACTATTTGAAATCCACCTAATCATTGGCATGCAAGAATGCATGAAAGCATGAAGTTATTTTAATATTTATCTACACAGGAGACCAAAATGAGAACCCCACATGGATTGCCTTCCTTATCCTTCTGCGTGGGAGATAAAAATTGCATTCCATATGGACGCAATTCCTATGGTTCCATAGGATCTTAAGCTCACCAAATTTCTTCCATTTCTATCAATTAGGTTAGCATAATCCGTGAAGTTGATGATCGTAATTTATAAATAGTCATTCCAATAGAGATGCATGTAGTGAAACATCCTACAATTTCTCAAGTGAAATGCTCGAGCTATTGTCTATAACTGTGATGATGTGTCATTGTATTAGACTTTCGTCAAGTTCCGCCCTCATTCATTTGTATCTTTTCACTATGCTTCCTTTCTTGGGTTTGAATTTTTACTCGATGTTCCAATTTCCAACAGGGAAGTGGAAATTTCGGGTTGACCATTTGGATTATCAGTGGGAACTAGATGGGTTTAATTGCTTTTTAACATTTTTTAATTGTAATTGGTGCACAGCCCTTTACGCACCATTGAAAGCATAATTCCCTCCATTTTCGTATGGTAGATATTATGACAAATCACGTTATTAACACTTATGTCACCTTGGTCTCTTGTAAAGAATTTGATTTCTTGTTTAATTTATTCTAAAACATATCACAATATCACCTTGGTCTGTTGTAAAGAATTTGGTTTCTTGTTTAATTTATTCTAAAACATATCACAACACCTTCTGTATTGGGCAGCCATTTTGAACACATTCTTAAACACTCTTGCTATCCTTATTTTATTTTTATTGGAAAGAGAAGGAACAATTAAAGGATTTTGGATGGGACA
>JASDQU011027205.1:38875-48875 GCA_032191745.1 Picea mariana | reverse complement strand
TTTCCCACCCAGTGCAGAAAGACACTTGATTTTGGTTTGGATGCTAACTTCTTATTTCACCCAAGAAGAATAGGAAATTCAAAAACATCCTAGAAGGATGGCTATATATTTCTTGTTTATATGCATTTATTTATTTATTTCCAGGTAATATATCCTGGGGGAAACCTCCTGGGCACTTCCCCTCATTCCAAGGATGGTACCGAAGGTAAAACCTAGATTATTCAGGGCATGTTATCCCCATTTTGTGGGATAACTAAGGAGATGATGTCTCGAGGCCCTCAGGTTGCATATATGGAGTGTCGAGAGACCACATGACTAGCAGTGTCCACTTGCACATATGGAAGCCCACTCTATCACCACAGTTTGGATCCATCGTCAGGGCATCCACCACGCCAGCTAGCTTCTAGAAGGAACTTGGATCTTGCTCCATGCGATACAAGTAAGGTATTGTGGCAGGTAATCACCCTAATATTTGAGGCATTTAAACATGTTGTATTGAAGCTGCTTTTGATTATAGAACATCTGCTTGGACATTATGCATTTGACCCTGTTTCACCTTGGTGAGTGTCATCGATTTCCTAGTAAGTGGCCAACTTTTGGGGAAGGGGTGCAACTGGGGTCCCTTGAGGAGTCATTGTACCATTCCCGACCATACTTATCACTTTTTGTTCATTGCATTCCCATCACATTGCCCTCTTCTAGGCCCTTTGACTTTAGTGACCCAAGAAGGGCATGTACCTCATTTCATGGGAAGAAGGGGTTGAAGGCCCAGGGGGATGGTGGCTGGCAAAAGATAAAAGCCTAAAATATAAACCTTCTAGATGCTCGCCCAAACATGTCTTGAGAACGATGAATTGCTTCTCTCAAAAGAATTGTAGACCTGCAAAATACCAAACACATAATAAATATCCCGCTTGAATATAAGACTAACACAATTGCGTTATAACGCTTTACATGGTTACCCCTATGGCACTTTGTGGACCTCTTCTTTCAAGTGACATTGTGTTACTACCCCCCAAGCTAATCAATTCACTATTGGGAGTGTACACATGTTTGGATCATTAGTTAATCAATAAATGACAATAAATGGGCCTGGAAAAAGGTTGCATTGAAGAAGGTGCAACACACCCCCTACAAAGGCACCCATACATGAGATAATACGAGCCCTTGTATGTCATGGAACTCATTGACCTATGAAGTCTAAACCCCTATCCACTTCATCATCCACTACATGACCTTGAAGGGGCATCCCCTAGTTGAGGGTTTTGGTCTGCCAAATAGGACTTTTATGACACCCTTCCCATACCTAAACTTGGTCAATTGCATAGGATCTTGGAGCACTTGTTTAATTTTATGAGGTAGTTTTGATGCACATGTTTAGGTGCCTTGTTTATTAGATGTGGTTTTCACTTGCCATGATATCTTGACTTGAGATCCTTGGAGGGTGTGCCTATTTATTTTACAGGACCTTCTTTGGTGGGCAGTTTTGGAGGAACAAGCCTAGCTTGGGCTTCCATGGGGCTTGAATCCCACAGGTTGGATGACAAGGGCCCACATGCCAGATCATGATGACTTTCCTTTGGAGGCCTAGAAGACACCTTGGAAGACATTACCTAGCCCTCACATGCCAAACGACTTGCCTAGGAGGGGAAAAACATCACTTTTTGAGGCTTGACGTCACCTAGGGCTAGGGTTGGTGGTGATGAAGTTGTTGTGTATTGACACTTGGCATGATTTGACCATAGGAGACATGGATTGACCTTGGTACATGAAGAGGAGGCTCTAGGAGCCCCAACGACATCCACTTTCTTCTCCAACGTCTTGGAAAAGTGTCAAAACGTCCCCTAAAGGGGTGACATCATCTTGTTTTAGGGTTTCTAATGTGCAAAAGCAAAAATTAAATATTATTATTTGGTTTAAGGGGTAGGATAAGGGTTGTTGACCCCTTATCTTATGTTTTACCCTAACTAAGTGGACAAACTATGTTTTAAACATTTTTTATAAATAGAGATCATGTGAATCCCATTTCATAACATAACTCTCCCATTGTGAGAAGTACTTGGCTGAAATTTGCGCCCTCTTGGGCATTTTTGGTATCTCTCTTTTGGAAATGTTTTTTGGTGTTTTCTCTTGGTGAATGGATGAAGTGAAGTGATGCGCACCTCTTGAAGGCTTGTTCTTTACTCTTGGATAGTAATTTGCATGGTGAACTAGGGTTTGATATCTCTTTTTTTGGAATTGGTGAGGAAAATCTGCATATGTTGGTTCTTTCTTGCTTCATTCTTGGTAATTGTTGGTGGAAACCCTAGAGTATGTTGGATACACCCTCCATTTATGCTTCATCTTATTGTTAAGGTTACAAGTCATTCTTGAACAAGGGTTGCTAGGAGAAGTACAAGTGTGTACACCTCTCCTAGATTTACCCTAAGTAGGTCGGCATACCCTAGGGAGTAAGAGGATTTACACCCCTAGGGGGCATCCATTCAGACATCTCACTTTCCATATCATTTTCCCCTAGGATCACTGGGATTCCCCCCTTGAGGTGATTCCATCATCTAAAGTGACAGGAATACTTGCCTAAGGTGACAATGGGTAGGTGTTCTCAAAGTTGTCGTCATTTGGTGGTTGGGTCGGGCTTTGTCCAACCTACAACTTGTGCGATAACAGGGCACATGGCCAGGTCAACAACTCATGTCTCACTAAGAGCAAACATGTCAGAAAGTGTGGGATTTGAACCCATGTAGGGAGGGTAACAACTTTACCTCACAACCACTTGAGTTAGATCTAATTGACAATTTTCATATGTATTTATTATGCATCATTTCAATAGAGGTTATATTTAATTGCAAGTGTTCAAAATTTTATCGTCACTTTGCTCAAGTAACAAAACCCTTGTTATGAATCTTATTGACAATTTTATAAAAATCTTATATGACAAGTGGGGTTGTCTTTCCCTGGGAGGGAACTGAAGTAGGTGCTTCATTATTGATCTTATTTTTCTCGTAATATACTTCTGCAGAGGGATGGTTCCTATTTGTTTGGACAGTCATATGTATTCCTTAGGAATTGCTTAAATTATAATCAATTGACCTTTCAAATCATTGTCCTTGTCTTTTTTGGATAATTGCTCTAGAATTTTGTCTCTTTTAGCAATCTTTTAAGCTAAATACTCCTTATTTGTAGATTTATAATTTCTTTCACTACTACAATTGAGAAAGCCAAAGTTTATGGGGAATAAGATCGTTGGCACAATTCTCAGGGATTAGCTTCATCGGGACCTACCTTCCAGACAAACTTCGGTCCTCAAGAAAGTTCTTGGAAGCATAAGGTTCTGTAAATCTGATTAGTGCAACGAAGAAACGTTTCTTATTCCTCCAGGGGTATTTTAAATATAGTGGCTCTCATTTTCAAGGTAATATCATTTAGTTATTTTTCCAATGTAGTGGATCTTGTTATTAGTTCTTTCATGACTATTATTTTTATCGAGCAATGATAACCTAAAGTTTTTATTTGTCTCACCAGATTATTCAACTACTAGCTATGTGAAATCCTTGAATTCCTATATAATGCTTTAGGTCAATTATTTTTAACTTCTTGTTGGAGCTATGATTTTCCTCCCTAATCACGATTTAGTACAGTATGCATTAATCCCTTTAGTTTTGCCAATAAAAATGAGTTATATATTTGATAATACAAATCACATCAAAGCAGAGTGATGAGGGCCTTCTCCTTCCTACACAAGCAAAAGGGAAAGTGTCTTTGATTGAGCTCATAATCAGATTTTAAAACGTACTTGCTAACAAGTGAAGTGTAGTACAAACTTGAGTTTCCTTGGACATTAAGAATCTATGCAAGAACAAGTTATATTATCCTTGTGGAACCCTAAAAAACAACATTGCATCCACCAATTGAAGAACATACAAGTGCCAAATAGTATGCTTGCAAAACTGAGGATAACCACATCAGATTGCCCCCTTTAATGAATAGGCCTACAAAATTTACACTATTAGGAATAAATTCTAGAAAAGCTATTTATTTATTTATTCTCAAGAAATTTGAGTCTTATATTTAATAACACAAATTACAATAGAGTGATGAGGCCCTTCCCCTTCCTACATAGCAAGAATGACAAACATCTTTGATGAGCTACATAATACTTCCTAGAAATAGAAAGTAGCACATACTTGGGTTGCTAAGTCATTAGAGAATCTATGGAACGAAAAACTATAGAACCCTTTCATAGAACCCCAATAAATAACACATCATCTAATGTTTCAAAGGAAAGAAAGGGCAAAGAAGTGAAGAACATAGAAGTGCCAACCAACATGCTTGCAAACTTAGGAATTGACAAATAAGATTTTCGTTCAATGTATGAGTTTACGAAATAAATCCCTTTAGGTATAGAATTTTGAAAGGGTTCAAATTCTTTTTTATTGACTTACATTTGGTTGAGCTTAATGGGTGTATGCTTACATTGGAATTAGTGCTAGCATGGTAGCTGAAACACATGGTTGTTTGACATCTTCTATAAGGGTGCACTTGTTGAGGATGATGGACACTTGGGACATGGAAAGACCACTTCGAGGGAGAGTGTTATTGCCTTAGATGTTGGGGGACAGAGCCCTAGGAGCATTGAAATCACCTTACACATATGTTGAGGAGGAACACTTGAGTTGAGGAGCCATTGTTGGAGGACACACCATCTTGCTTATAGAAGTTCTTGACATGTAAACACCTTGACTTGGATGCTGTACCACCTTGAGGGTTTTACAAACCCTATTGTATCATGTGGCATTCATTGTTAGTGTAGTGCTCCATCTAGGGATTTGTTATTGACTTAGCATAGGGTTTAGTTGTGGATTTATAACAACATTACTAACTTAATGAGAACTCTTCAGAGTTCTTGTTTTTCTAGAGGTCGCATTTAGTGGTTATTTTACCCCTATTTCAAAAAAGGTGCTACCGATAGCACCCTTATTTTTGGGCGTTTTAAATTGTATCTTGTTTGACATTGCGGCCTTGACAATCAATACCATTGTGGACAAAACCTCAAAATTAACTCTCGGGTTGAAAAGTGATGCTACCAATAGCACCAATTTTATTTTTTGGAGTCTGAATTACGACTTAATTGAAACTATGACCTTGAAAACTAGTACCATCGCAAATAAAAAACTTAAAATTAACTCATAAATCCAAAAGTGGTATTATCTGATAGTTTATTATTTTTATGTAATAATTTACATTAAAAAATAAATAAACTGAAAATACTTAACTAGGTAAACAAATTTTTTTTAAAGGAAAAAAAAGCACCCTTTTTTTTGGTTAAAAAAACATTTGCAAAACACAATTTAAAAAAAATAATTAAAAACATAATAATTTTTTTTAAAAAGAATTGAAAAAAATAAAAAAATAACCATGAAAACATCCCAAATAAAACTAAAATCATAATTCAAAAGCAAAAAAAACTAAAAACAATGAAAAACAAATTAAAAAACAAAAAATTAAAAAAAATTAACCAAATACCAATTTGAGTGAGGGCGATTCTTGAAATCTCCCCTTTCCCTTTTTTAAGAATTGATTTTTTTTTTTAAATACCATGAAAATACCCAAATAAAAATAAAATCAATCTTCAAAACCAAAAATAAAACTAAAACACTAAAACTAAAAACAATGAAAAACAAATTAAAAAACGAATAAAAAACAAAACAAATTAAAATTAAAAAAAATATTGAACCAAATGCCAATTTGGGTGAGGGTGATTCCTGGAATATGCCTCCTCCATTTGTTGTTGCACTTTCCCCTCCACCCGTAGACGGCCCAACAAGCAATGGGTTTCAAACTCGTGGTTTAATTTGTTTTTAAGTATTTTTAATTTAATCCTATTTCTTAAATTTGTTTTTGAGTTTTTTAATTTTATTTTTAGAATTTTGTTCCGAAGGTTTATTATTAATTTTCTGTCTTTTTATGATTTTTTTTTAATATAAATTGTGTTTTGCAATTTCATTTTTCAACGAAATGGCGTTTGTTTTTCACATTGTAGTTTTAAGAAAATGATTGTTTAGGAAGTTTGTTTTTTCAATTTATTTCTTTTTAATATAAATTATTAAATATAAAATAAATAAATTATTTAGTAGTATTATTTTTAGATGTAGGAGTTAATGTTAAATTTTTTATTTGCATTGTTACTAGTTGTCAAGGTCATAGTTTCAACTAAGTTATATTTTTAACTTCAAAATAAAATTGGTGCTACTAGTAGCATTACTTTTTAATTCGAGGATCAATTTAAGGTTTTGTCTACAATGATATCAATTTTCACGGCCACAATGTTAAACAAATCACAATTTTAATCACCGTTTTTTTATTCGGGGGTTGATTTTGGTGTTTTTGACCCAAAAATATGATTTTTGGGGGCTAGAGTTCTTGTTTTGAGGTGAAAGTTCTCGTTAAGTTGGTAACTATGTTTTAGTCCATGTTTTATCTTTAGTCTCCATGTTCCATACTATATATAAATGAAGGAGAGTGTCTTTGTAATGTATTACTCTTAAGAGAGTGTATTCTGTCTTCGATATGTGATAGTTGGTGTGGTGTTAGTTGTTGTAGGATCTTGAAAGAGCATTTACTCACTCTTGTAATAAGGATGTTGCTTATAAGAGGCCTGTGTTGGGGTTCCTTGGCTTGTGTGATGCAAGTGAAGGAAAAATCTTGTGAGATGCAAGTGTAGATCTAAGGGTTGGACAATTGGTGTGATCCAAGCTTCTTGTTAAGGTATTGGAGAGGCTACTATAGCTTGTGGGATGCCTTGTAAGGCCTTGTTATCATTGAATAGCGTTTGCAGTGATTGTCAATGCCTTAACTAGGATTTGGAAACCTTGGATAAGTCCTTACTTTAGATGAGTTGAAAGGACTTGTTGTACTAGCATGGGATGAGTTAAGGAGGTATTGTATTTTATCTTTATTATTTTGATAATAAGAAGTACTATTGTTGTCCTAAATTCTGTACATGTAGATCTGATTTTTGGAGTTGGTTTTCTCTTGTTTATGAGTGGTTTTATCATTGTTGTATTATGCGGATTTGGTAAGATAGCGGGGTTGAATGCTATGATGATTTAGCACACTTAATGAGTAATTTCAAATATGACTTCTTGTTGTTATATTTCATTGTAAGTGGTTGTAATTTTGATCTCTGATTTTTAGGATGGATCTTACCCAAGGGTCATTAAAATGATCTATGTTTGAAGTATGTTTGTGGTGTTTATTTACTTGAACTTGCTTGGACATACTAGTGGATGGAATTGAAATATATATAGGTGGCCATTGAATATTTCAGTGTAGCCCCAAAGCTAAAAGTTCTATGTGATAGATCCACGACTTCATTAAAGTGAGTTATGTGTGATAGATCAACGACTTCATTGAAGTGAGGTGAAATTTTTGAGTTGGGTAAAGTGTAGAGTTCTTGTTGAAGATTGTCTTGTTCACAAAATTTTTACAAGGTATCTAAGCTTGTTTAGATAAAATTACTCTCTTGTTGAGATGGAGCTAGATATTTAGTGGGTGTGAAACCCTAATTCCATTAATTGAAGTTGATCCGTGCTTGGGATAAGCACTTGTACCTTATAAAGGTTTGTTGTGTTGATGCCCTACTTTCTCTAAATGATTGGAGTGGTGATTGATCTACTTGATTTGTTTGTTCATTTGTTATTTGAGGTGTACTCTGAGATTTATAGGGATGATCATTTTCAATCTTAAGAGTGTGACATGTTAGAAGGTGTCTCCAACTTTACACCTTGGAAATATAGACTACAAATGCTATTGAAGGAGGTTGAGCTTTGGGTAATTGAGGACAAGAATCTTGTTCATGTTGATCTAGCTCAGTTGGTTGATTATAAGAAAAAAGAGACCAAAGAAAAGTGAATCAATATTGATTAGGTGAAGGATTATTTGATTTTCATATTGCAGAGAAGATGACTAATGAGATGTATGATGATTCGATAGCATTGTACTAAAGTGTGAATATTTCTCACAAGATGCACTTGAGAAATAAGCTCTTTGCCATCCTCATGAGTGACATTGTGGCTAGTTACTTGATGATGCTCATAGAATTGAGGGATCAATTTGTTGCCATAAGGGCGGAGGTTGAAGATGATGAGTTGGTGATCATTATTTTGAATATGCTTTATCCATCTTAGAAACCCCTTTTTTAGGGTATTTATGTTCATGAGAATATGCATTTATTTGGAAATCTTTGGGATGAATTTATGTATAGACAAGGTTAGAACCCAATTCATCAAAAGCAGGTGAATTAGAAGAGTTGTTGGGTAGATGAGGAAGGGAGAAAAGAAAGGAGTGCTCAGGGAGGGTAAGATGAGTCAAGTTCTTGAAACCAATGTAAGGGTTTAAGTAATGTGAAATGTTTAAGGTGTCATCAGAAATGAAATTATGTTAGTGAATGTTGAGAGAAAACAACAACATAAACATATTGTAGGGAGGGCAGAGATTGTAATTAGATTGGGTGAGTTAGAGTCTAAGCTTGAGATTGCCTTCTCCATGGACTATTGTTTATCTATCAATCATGTGTCTAGTGTTGGATGGTATGTGGTTTGTGGTGCATCGAGACATATGACTTGTGATAGGAAGAGCTTCAACAAGTTTTCAAAGTAAGAGGGAGCAATGTGAGTGGCTTTGGGTGATGATGTCACATATCCTGTGAAGGGATTAGGCTCCATCTCTTCCTGGATGTCTTTAGGTGATGCTCTTAAATTGAATGATGTCTTGTTTGTTCCTATTTTGATGAAGAACCTTCATTTAGTTTCTTGTATGAGATATTTTCATTGTATAATTTCTTTTGAAGATCAATAGTGCACTACCAATAACTATACTTTAGCACCTCTACATAGTTTGGCTAGAGGAATGTGGGATGGTGGCCTTTACAACTTACTTTTTGATCATGTGTCTCTAGTGAATGGCAATGGGACATTAGTCGAGCTTTCCAACTTGAGGAGGTAATTGCAAAGAAGGAATGGTGGGATGCCATGACAAAAGAGTACAACTCTATTAGCTTTTGGGATTACTTTGAAAATGTTTACACCATGCTTGGGGTGTGTTATCGCATAGTTTGTAGCTAGGTCAAATGGCTATGAAGTAGAAGACCAAATTGGTGTAACAGGAACCTATCCCACCCAATGTCACCACAATGGGGAGGTTCTTTCTCTTTAGGGAGGTAAGGCCCAGGGGAGACGTCCCCGGTAACATGGAGTTTTGAAGAGGCAAAAGTTTAGAAGTCAAAATATAGTTCCCCCTTCACAGGTCACCACCAAAACAGATAGTCCCGGCTAAACAACCAATAATGAAGTGTAGGCCCAAAGAATAACACCTGCCCGAAACAAAGCAACAACAAACCAATATATATGCAAGCTATGATTCAATGGGTTAGTACTTCATAAGACTATTTGATATCAATATATAAGCAATTATAACAATAAATATTGACAAAGTCAATGTTTGTTAATATAGCAATGAAATAATATCACTTCACCAATAAATATCAAGATGATGTAGCAATCAATGTATCCAATCAATCCCTCATTCAACAAATGCTTTAAACACCATTCAATTGCCTATAAAAGAATATTGCCACATTAGGATGAAGTAATCTAGGGTGACATTAGCCTTCTTAGGGTTAGTAGTTAGTTAGGGTTTCAATTTAGCAAAGGTTTTGAGAGTTGTTTGATCACTTTCACTTCAACGTTGGAGGTCCAAGATCAATGCCTAAGGGTTAATGGAGTCAATTTAGAAGAGGACGCAAGGGTTGAAGGAAACTAAGGACTAGAGGGAAGGGTTCTCAAGTGTTGCTATGGCAGGGCCTTAGAATCAAAACCCTAGGGGAGAGAGGCTCACTCCGATGTTGCTAGAGCAAGGCCTCATGCTCTCTCCTCCTTCCTTAGGTCAACTTGGCAAAAACGACTAGCATGAAAGATAAATCAAGACTAGAGAGTGTGGTGAG
>JASDQU011027205.1:15466-25481 GCA_032191745.1 Picea mariana | reverse complement strand
CGGGAGATCAAGCCAGACTCTCCAATCTAAATGAAAAGAAGACATCGTACAAGGTAGAGCTTGGAGACAAAAGCACTTACCCAATCGAAGGAATTGGACAAGCCTCTGTCAAGTTGAAAACATGTAACAATGTTCATTTGAGCAATGTATTATATGTACCTGGTTTAGAAAAGAATATTGTATCCATATCTTGCCTAGAAGACAAAGGAAATAGAATAGCTTTCGTAGATGGAAAAATGTTGTCTTGGCATAAAGACTCCAACATAGAGAATGCTAGGGTTATTAGAACTCGTGAAGGAAATCTATATAGACTAGTAGAACAAAATGATGAAGCTCTTGTACATGATGAATTCAATCCCAATGAACTTTGGCACAAAAGGTACGCTCATATTAACTATCAAGCATTACCTTTTCTCAAAAATATGGTTGAAGGAATACCAGAATTACAATCTACACATGAAGGAATTTGCAAAGGATGTGCTCTTGGAAAGAATATCAAGAAACCGTTCCCAAGCAACAACAATATATCTAAGGAGATTCTAGATCTAATACATTCAGATGTTTGTGGTCTGATGCCAGTCAAATCTCTAGGAGCTTCTCTTTACTACATAATCTTCATATATGATTACTCAAGAAAGACTTGCTTATATCTCTTGAAGACAAAGGATGAAGTATTTAGCAAGTTTCAAGAATTCAAAGCAGAGATAGAGAACCTCAAAAATAATAAAATCAAGACCTTGAGAACAGATAATGGGAGAATACATATCCAAGGAATTTGTTGCCTTTTGCAAATCAACAGGGATTTGGAGGGAGCTGACTATTCCTCATAAACCTCAACAAAATTGTGTAGCAGAAAGGAAGAACATATCTATTGAAGAAACTATGAAGGCATTACTAAACGAGCAAGGTTTATCTATGCTTTTATGGGGAGAAGTAGCCATGACAACAACATATGTTCAGAACAGAAGTCCTCACCGCATATTGAAGGATATGACCCCAGAAGAAGCCTTCTCAGGAAAGAAACCTAATGTGGAAAACTTAAGAATCTTTGGATGCCCTGTTTACTTTCACATTCCCAAGGACAAAAGGAATAAATTAGAGCCCTCAGGAAAGACGGGCATATTTGTGGGATATAGTGAATCATCCAAAGCCTATAGAATCTATATCCCAGAACAACATAAGATTGAAGTCAGCAGAGATATGATCTTCAATGAAAAGATGGCTTTCAAGAAATCCATAGAAGAAACTACAAAAGAAGAAGAGTATGAAGAGCCTATTGAAGAAGGCACATGTCTTCCAGAAAATCAAAATGAAGAAAAAGAACAACTTGATCATCTAATGCAACCATGTGAGACCATTGATTCAGACACTATACCCAAGACCAAGAAACGACCATCTTGGCTTGAAGCTACCCTACAAGAAGAAGAAAGACTCAAGACCCCAAGTGGGACCTTTAGGAAAAGTAAGAAGCCCAAAAGATTCTCCAACTATGCAGCATGTATGACAAAGCTTCTAGACGAATAATCTACCACGTTTGAAGAGGCTGTTCAGAAGAAACAATGGAAAGAAGTCATGACAGAAGAACACCAGTCCATCATGAAAAATGATGTATTGGAAATTGTGCCTAGACCTAAAGAAAAATCAATAGTAACTTCAAAATGGGTCTATAAGATCAAACATGCAACAGACGGAAGCGTGGACAAATATAAAGCAAGTTTCGTAGCCAGAGGGTTATCCCAGAAGGAGGGAGAAGACTATGACATTGGCAGATATACTTCCATTAGAGCTATTATGTCTCTTGTTGCTTCCATGGGATGGAGTTTACATCAAATGGATGTAAAGACTGCTTTCCTCAATGGAGCAATCGAAGAAGAAGTATACATTGAACAACCTCAAGGGTTTGAAGTACATTCCACAAACACTCATGTTTACAGACTAAAGAAAGATTTATATGGACTCAAGCAAGCTCCAAGAGCTTGGTATGCCAGAATAGACACCTACCTAATGAGACTTGGTTTCTCCAAAATTCATGCAGATCCAAATCTTTACTACAAAGTCATGAACAATGCACCTATGATTCTACTGCTATATGTCGACGATCTATTCCTAATAGGTGAAGAGTCTCTCATCATCCAGTGCAAACAGGAACTAGCTTCTGAGTTTGATATGAAAGATCTTGGTCTCATGCATTATTACTTGGGACTAGAAGTATGGCAGAAGCGTGGTGAAGTATTCCTTGGACAAGGAAAGTATGCAATAAAGATTCTTCAGAAGTTTGGAATGATGGATTGCAAATTCATGGACACTCCTATGACCACAGATATAAGAAAAGTAAGAGATTCATATTTTGATCCAGTAGATCCATCACTCTATCGACAATTGATTGGGTCATTGATGTATTTGGTAAATACTCGACCAGACATTTGCTTTGTCGTGAACACACTAAGCCAGTTCCAGATGGAACCTGACATGAGCATTGGACAGTTGCAAAGCATGTTTTAAGGTATATTTGTGGGACACTAAACTATGGTTTAAGATATAAAGCGTCCAATGATGTACAACTTCATGGATTCGCAGATTCAGATTGGGCAGGAAGTGGAGAAGACATAAAGAGTACTTCAAGGATGTGTTTCAGCTTGGGCTTCGCTATGATATCTTAGGGCAGAAGGAAACATAAGTCTGTCGCACTCAGCACAACAGAAGCATAATATATTGCAGCATGTGAGGCATGTACAGAAGCAATATGGCTGAGAAAGCCGATTTCTGGATTATTTGATCAGGTTCCAGATTCAACCATAATATACTGTGACAATCAGAGTTGTATAAGGCTATCAGAACACCCAGTGTTTCATGAATGGTCGAAACACATTGAGATCAAATACTACTTTATTCGAGATAAAGTCCAGGAAGGAGAAGTAGTATATCCCCATAGATGAGCAGACAACAGATATCCTGACAAAGCCTCTATCCAAAATAAAGTTTGCATATTTTCAAGACAAATTGGGGATCGTGGAAATAGCTCCCTTAGATGAAAGGGAAGAAATGACTCTCCAAGTTGGGAGGGAGCACTGACATATCATTGAATTGAGGACAGTCATTTTCAATTTTGAAAAATGGTCCATCTTGGGCAGTTCCTTTCCAGTTCGAAAAGTGGTTTGAGATTTCTGACGGACAGGAATTTTTCAGTTCGGAAAATGGTCTAGATCAAACGGTCATTTTCGTAATGAAAATGGTTTGATGGATTGTTGATGTACCATAGACAGTGATTCCCCTTGTGTTTAACATGGGGAATGGTCTAGGACAGTCTCTCTTCTTGACGGTCACTCTCAGTAGTGGTAAAGAATATTGGTCCGCCTCACCTGACAGTCATTCTTTCGAAGCTCATAGTTGTGAGTAGTTTCGAAAAATGGTCCCTTTTGGAGGTTGTTGCAGGACAGTCATTTCCTTAGGAAATGGTCTAGACAGTGATTCCCTAGGGAATATTCATTCTCTCCAGGTTGCACTTTGTTTAGTGTCGGAAGAATGGCCTAGATAGGTGAATGGTCCAGGTTCAACAATCAGGGACAGGCATTTCCTAGGGCAGACTCATTCTCTCCAGGTTGCAGTTTGTTTAGTGCCGGAGGAATGGCCCAGATAGGGAATGGTCCAGGCTAAAAAATCAGGACATTTATTCTTCTTTGCTTGAGAAGAATAGTCCAGATAGCCCATTTTTTATGTTCTACTCTGAGAGAAGATGCTCTTCCAGATCTCACAGATGTGAGTGGAAGAATGGCCCAGATGACTCAGTTTATATCATAACATTGTTTTTGTGCAGGTTGATATCAGTTGATATGATTACTATGGAGATTGTATGTCTCCATACAGTAGAGATATGCTATTGTGGTGGATATGTTCCACTGTTTGTGACTGTGTGTCACAGATTGAGTAGTTGTGTACTACTATGGATAAATACAGTTGTGTTCTGTCAGTTGACATTGTACCAGGTGTCATGGAGATTATCCAGTTGGATAATAATGGCGGTGCTTGTGATTTAATTAGCATGTATGGATATAATGATGCTACCAGTCGAATGGTATGTTTTTGCTAAAGACCATTATCAGTTATACCTCCCTAGCTAGGAGGGAGTGTTGATATTATGGTAGCTACGGGAGGTATTAACCTCCATTGTGATCTTTAACAAGATTAGAATATTCTGGAAGTAAGAAAATAATTGAATGTAACCCTAGAAGAGATGTTGGCTAAAGGAGATAATTAATATGAATTAATTAGTACCCAGAATGAGAAGTCGGCCCAGGCAATCTGCCATAATTAGTATAAATACATGGGGGCAGTCCTCACTTTACACACAATTCTCAGAATCGTAGAGAAACACGTGTGCACACTGCAGTTGGGCAGTTTTGTGCGCAAGTCCTGGAGAAGGTGTTGCCACCAGTTTTGAAGTCTATAGTTTCTATCTTTTTGGGTTGGACTCTCTGATCAGCTTTGGTTACTTCTTTCTTGGTGCATTAGCCTTGCTTGGCTATTGATTTGCTACCAGGATTCTTCTCTCTATCAAGGTCAAGGTGCTCGGGGGTGGGTTCGGCCTATGGTTGGGTGACAATAGTGATATTGTCTATGGTTAAACGAGCACATTCTAACACCACTAAGGACTTAATAAGTTGTGCTTGTTTTCCTAAAAATGCAGTAGAAAGTGATTTTATAACAGAAATGATAAAGTTGTAACCATTGTGTGAACACACAGTTAAAAATTACAATGAGTGATACAAAATATAAGCTAACAACTAGTAGGCAATGATCAAGCCTTTAAGCATTTATTTTGACGGTTAGATTGGCTGCTAAACAAGTGTTATCAGCAATAATTAAATTATAACAACAACAATATTCAACCATAGAAATTAGTGAATGAATAGCTCAAATTGAAGCTCTTGACAAGTACCTTTGTGCTCAATAGTTAAACAATGATTTTCGTGGTTAGATTGTGAGAAAAATGAGAGATAGCAGTAAAAAGGAGAAGCCCTAATGGCTGTAGCTAACAATATATAACAGCAACAAGCTAAACTCAAAGTTCATCAATCATTTGATCACCAATCACTTGCTTTTATTATGAAGTAAGAGAGTAGGAGAGAGAGATGATTGATGAACTTCGAGTTTAGCTTGTTGATTTTATATATTGTTAGCTACAACCATTAGGTTTGCTCCTTTGTACTTCTATCTCTCTTTTTTCTCACAATCTAATTGTGGAAATCATTGTTTAACTATTGAGCACAAAGGTACTTGTCAAGAGTTTCAATTTGAGCCATTCATTTGCTGATTTCTATGGTTGAATATTGTTGTTATAATTTAATTATTGCTAATAACACATGTTTAGAAGCCAATCTAACCATCAAAATAAATGATTAAAGGCTTGATCATTGTCTACTAGTTGTTAGCTTTCATTCTATATCACTCATTACAACTTTTTATGTTGTGTTCACGCAGATGTTACAACTTTATCATTGTTGTTATAAAATTACTTTCTGTTGTGTTTTTAGGATAGCAAGCACAACTTGTTAAGTCCTTAGTGGTTAGTGGCTTATTTCACGATATTTGGCTTTGGGTTTTGTGTCCTAACGAGTGTTTTGTAGGTTCTTTTCAAGCCATCATCATTCCTTTCCCAAGTCTCTCTTCAGGAAGCCTTAGCCACCTTGTTCAAGTGACCAAAAGAGGATCCTTCTTCCACTCTCATGTGTGTTCCACTTTATCCCCTTGAGGTCACCTGGGAAGCCTCCCTTGTGTTGGACTTGCCCATCACTAAAATTAGGGGGATATCTACTGAGGTAACAATGATAGGTGTCCCTAGTTGTGTCACACATTTGTTATTTGGGTTGGGATTTTCCCTAACTAAAAATTGCGAGATAACATTTTTTGCACCATTGCTTGGGAGGATTTTGAATCCTTTCTGATCCCATAATGACATTTGGCAAGTCTATCACAAAGCCTTTATCTCTAGCTTTCCCGATGACTCCATTTGAGGGAAGTTCCCTTGTGACTTTTGATAAGATTTTCATAAAGTTCACTTGGTGACTCCACAACCTAAGAACCATTCCTTTCAAAAGACTCTTCCCAAGGGAATGTTCAAACCTTCTCAACTCTATCAACGAATGCCTCCCCATAATCCACCTGTAGTAAAAAAAAAATTCAAAGGAAGCCTTCCTTTTTCTCCAATGGCTAGTCCTTGGTCTAGCAACCTTTACAAGCCACTGAATATGACCATCATCGCTAGATACCCCAATAACATGCCAAAAGAATCTCACAAGTGGTTACCAAAATTCACCGGAAACAATGTTATTACAGTTGGAGAACATCTTGACACTATTGGTGTGGTTGTGGAAGATAACGTTGTGGAACATGAAGGTGTTACAATGAAATTACTAGCTTCCTCTCTTGATGAAGATGCTAAGAAGTGATTCAAAGGATTACCAACAATCACTTGCAGTCATATCAATCTTTCACAAATTTTCTCAAAAAGAGATGGACAACGAAAAAGGATAATGGAATGTTATTGATGCAATTCAACCAAATTAAGAAGAAAGAGAATGAAACAGTGAAGGAATTTGATGCTAAATTTGACAACTTGTTCAGCCATATCCCAAAGGACTTGTGTCTGCCGAAAGCAACCATCCTCCTCCTTTATTTGAATGATTTTGAAGGACAATTTGGTTTTATCCTAAAGGAAAAGATGCATGAGAGCTTAGAAAATGCCAAAGAATATACCGTGTAGATTGAATAACATCTCATCAGTTCCAAGATTGAACCTTTTTAGTTCCCCCATGCCAAACTAGAACCCAAGACGAAGATGTCGACCATCAGTGTACAAGATCCTATCACACTTTTAGCTTTGTTACCCCCATTTTGTGGATAACTAAGGAGATGATGTCTTGAGGCCCTCAGGTTGCAATTATGGAGTGTCAAGAGACTACATGACCAGCAATACGCTTTGCACAAATGGAAAACCTACTCACCACCACAAATGGTCACAAGTTTATAGATGCCATCCACCACACTAGTTGGCTTCTGGAAGGCAATGGGCCTTGCTCCATGAGGTACAAGTCGGTATTATGGTGAGAATCATTTCAATACCTAAGCCATTTGATTATGTTGTATCTCGGGTTGCTCTAGATTTCATGATATGTGCTTGGACATCATGCCTTTTTCCCTGCTTCACCTTGGTTGTTGACATTGTGCCCTAGTAAGTGGTCTTCTTTGGGAATGGGTTTGTTGCTGGGAAATCCCTTGATTAGCCATCGTACCGTTCCCGACCATACTTACCATTTTTCATCGTTATTCCCCTTTATTTCCTTATCTCTTGGGATTTTAGGGTGTATTGACCCAAAGAAGGGGTTGTCCCTCATTATATGAGAAGAAGGGGCTAAAGGCCCAGAGGGGTTGGTGTTGGGTAAAATATAAAAGCCATATGTGAACCTTCCAGATGCTTCGCCTGGGGATCACCTTAGAGAGCAATAAAACACTCATATTTGAATAGAAGGGGACCCATAATATAACAAAGAAATGCTTGAAAGGCAGATTGAAGATAGGAGGCCTCGTCATGAGTTGACCTATCATGTCCATGGATATCTAATGGTATGTGTTATCGCACAATTTGTACTTTGATCAAAGGAAAGGTTAATGGAAAGAAAATTGTCATAACTGGAGGTTATCCTATCATTGTCACATCAATAGGATGCATCTTTCTATCTAGGGTTGATGGCTCAGGGGAGATGTCCCCGGTGACCTGAGGGTTTGAGAAGGCAAGGTTAAGATGTCTATGAAAAATTCCCCTCTCACAAGTCACCACTAATCAGAGAGTCCCATGGTTTTAACCAATGAAGTAGTGAAATATTAAGATGTACGTACTCGGAATAAAGCAACAAGAAAATATATCTTTCATAAGTACAACTTGCTGTTAGTACTTCATAAAACCACAGACTATATCGATAAAAGCAATGGCTGATATATAGTGAAGCAAAAAGAAATTTGTAACAACAATATTTATAAGACAATATCTTCACAATGAGTGCCTTAAAGTGGCTTCAAAATGACCAAGAATAATTGCTTATTAACATCAAAATACTAGCATGTGTTAGAAGCAAGTAAGGCAATGCATTAATCAACTTTTTCAATTGATTTTAGATGCTTTTAGTGCTGCAATAGATGGTTGTAGGTTTTTTTTGTGACAACAACAACTAAGTTAGTGGGTTAGGCTATTCTAAGGTTAGGAGTGGTTAGTAGAGAGCTCAAGGTATAGGTTTTGATAGTGGTTTTTGTCAATCACTCAATAGCAAGTTTTAGATTAGTGCCTTTAGGGGAAAATGGAGTCTTTTAAGTAGCAACAAATCTTGAAGGAAAAGATTATAGTAAGAGAACTAAATACAAGAGAGGCTAATAGTTGAAGTGTTGGTAACCCAAGGCTTTAACTACCAAACCCTAGGGGGGGAATAGCTACTGGGGTGTAGGAAACCATAGGCCCTAGTATTTTTCCTCCTTCTTTAGCTCAAAACTGAAGCAAATGACGGATTGGATGAAGCAAAAGTGCTAGGGTTTTGCAATGGAAAGGCCCTTAGCAAAAGCTTCAAGAAAAATTGGCTTCTTAGCAAAATCTAGTAGGTGAAAGCTATTAAGGAAAGAACAATAACACGTGCTTATCCTTCTAGGGTGTTAAGCTAGCAATTTCATAATCTTAATGTAAATGCAAGATAAACATAACTATAACCATTCAATGAAGAAGAATTCCAGAAATCTTACTTACATTCATCAAGAATCATCAAGCAAATACCCTAGTTGAACACTTCCACCAAGAAAATTGCCAAAAAAGTCCAAAATAAGCCTCCTTCAATAAGTGCGCACTAAATTTCAGTCATGTAACCCCAAGTATGGTGAAAATTTTACACCTCACCAAGTGTGAGTGAAAGATGATAAAAAATACAAGGGCAAAAACCCTTATTTATATAGTTTTAATGACCAGAATTAGTTCAAAAAGGCTAACATGGCCAATTTACATGTAATATCAAGTTTTTACATTAAATGACATAATAAAACCCTAAATCAAGCATAAAGGGTGACGTCATGCCATTTTAGGGTGACGTTAGGCCTTTTTAGGGCAACGTTGGCCTCCAGGAGCAAAACGTTAGGCCTCCTAGGGCCTCTGGATCAAACCACACGTGCCACTTGGCACACAACTACCTCCAAAGTGTCCAAAATGTTGGGTGATGTCATGGGTCACATGGATGACATCATGGGACTTCCAAGGCCTACATCATAATGAGAAGGGAAAGACCCCCCTGGGTCCAATACTGCTAGGTTGTCTCTGGTGGAACGTCCTCCTGTCTCTCTAGTGCAAACCTTTGCTCTGTCTCTGCCCCTGGCTGGGGTCTCAGCATCCATATGGTGGGATTTTATCCTTATGTAGGTCTAAAATAATCATCTCCCCAAGTGTACCTGTCTGTCCGGTGTGGCCCTGCAACAAAAACAAGTACACCTTCCATGGGCTCATAAGTCACATGGATCATAGTAATGTCATGTTCGACAACACAGGTATTCCAACAGAGGAAGAACACCTTCAGTAACCACTCACATAACCAGATCAAATATCAACACACCGATGTTTTCATGTGGTAAAACCCCTATGGGGAAACATCCACGGCCCCAGCCAATGCGGCCACTTGGAGCAGTTTATTAATGCAAAGAAAAAGATTATAGAGAGATTTTACAAGAGAGTTTCTCACAATCGATCATCGAAAAATGACCCTCCATTCTCTTTAAATAGATATCATGGACCAATCGAGTGCTAAGCCACTGATCAATGGTCATTAAGATCAAGGAGAGTATGAATCTTCATATCACTCTATGTCAGGAACATATCGTGACCGTCGTATTTTCTAACTACAAATGCATACTAATGCATACTAAAGAAACACACTAGAAAACACACTTTTACCTAACGACACAATAGACCAAGTAGATCTTACTAACACTTAAG
>JASDQU011027203.1:12647-23886 GCA_032191745.1 Picea mariana | reverse complement strand
AATAATAGAACTTGAAGTCATTGCACATATTGCTTTGTATCCTTTGGCTAGCACAACAACTTCACACATAGCATGCAAGTGTTCTATATATATACATTGAGTAGAAGAGAAAAATTCATAGAATGCAAATTGTAGCGATTCGAAACAACCATAACAGATTTGGACTCTAGACATAAAGCTCATAATCTCTCATGCCAAGAAATTTGAAAATGCCAAACCATGTAAAATTCAATATCCCAATACTCGGTCAGAACAAGGGGCAAAAAAAGACAAATTTAAATACTTCAAAAACTATAGAAGATTTGGCCTACAGATATAGAACACATATATATTCCAAGTTTAGTTTCAAATAACAACCAATGTTATTGTTATATACACAACTAATCCATCTAGTTTCAAATAACAACCAATGTTAACTGTCATATACACAATTAATCCGCGTAGTAGATATATTAAGTGACCGAACATGAATCATTTTTCAAATATGATCCAAGAACATGACGGGCCAAAGAAGAATATTATGAATTTGTTCAAATGGCTTCTTGTATTTCACATTATGAGGAAGGTGCACATCCAAACTATAGATGCTCTCATAGATTTCAGATAGAATCTCGGGAAAAGAAACATCCATATATCGAATTACTATATTCAAGATATACGCGATATGTTATATAAGTCTGCAGATGCATCCATTTAGCCAGAATTATTTACACACTCACATTCATCAATCCATTCAGAATACCTGCAAACATTTTCAAAAATACAAATGGCTAAGTCATCCATAGAGATATTTATTACTCCATTTCATATTAAATCCCTCTCCTCCAATTCAATAAGGATGACCTTTGTTCAATAATTCAAACCTCTATAAATATCAACTATTCAGCTGATCTAACTACACTACTAAAAAAAGGCATGTGCCAAAACCCAAACACTAAAATATATGGCTCATAAATCTTACACGTTAATGGGATCGCTCAATACTATCAATTCCAATTAATCCAAGAGAAGATATTATGTTTAGTAAGGTCTCAAAAGTAGAAAAGTCACTTGTGAAAAATAATACTACATAAAAATAACCTTAGGAAAACACAAAAAACTTTACTGACCATTTATTGAGGTGTTGAAACTCTTTTGGCATATCCTGCATGAAGCCTCCCCGATAAGATCTTTCCGATCCATGGATGAATAAAAATGTTAGATCTGGAAAAATGTCAAACTGCAAGGCTTCATATAGTCAACATACTAAATGTCAACCTGGAAGGCTCACTTTTTGTTGGAGAAACTTGTTGTCCTAATTGGGCTACAAAAATCACTGAGGAAACAAGATCTAATGTCGATGATGTCTTGAACACTCTAAAAGACTCATGCTCATAAGAAAAAATAAAACTTTTCACTTTGTTGAAACCCGTGACAATTTATGATCCTTATAACTATGAATAAGATCATGGAAAGCATGGGAGAATGTTATAACATAAGAATATATGTCCTTGATGAAAAATGAGATATGGGAGTTGGTATCTCTTCCATTAGGGAAGAATATTGTTGGATATAAATGGGTCTATAAATTGAAATTCTATGTGAATGGTAGTATTGATAAGAATAAATCTTGATTGGTAACTCGACATAACTTTTCTCCTATTACCAATATGAACACCATTTTTATTGTTCTTTCACTTTCCGATAGTTTCCAGTGGGATATTCACTAGATGAATTCTCTTAACTGCATTCTATTATCTTGTGCACTTGTTTCATTCATTTATAATATATTGAATATTTGGGTAATATTAAATATTGATTGTCCAATCCTAATCTCTATTTTCTACATATCAACAAGCTAAAATCCATTGATTAAGATCACATTACATTATTAACTTATTAATTAGAAACAATTGTTTTATTAATCAAATTTGTAGCTAATAAATAACCCATGCATGTATGGAAAGCAACTAAACTAATTTTTCAATATCTAAATAGAACACTTAATTTGGGCAGTATATTTAGTGTGTGCACTTGTAGTGAAGAGCTTCAACAAATTCTACAATTTTACAATGTTTGATTATGAAGGTAGTGTTGACCAAAAAGGAACTCCGCTAGATGTTATTTCTTTACTTTTGGAAATAAAGTTGTGTCATGGTGTAACACGATGACTTTTAATGTTGTTTTTTTACCACAGAACCATAGTTGTTTACTTTTGACAATAAATTTCTATCATTGTGCCACAACATAAATTTTATTGCAGCTTTGTGAAGCATTGAAGATACTAGTCTCAGTTGCAAAAGAAAGGAAAAATTAATTAGATTGAATAGGCTGCTACCAAATGTTGGAGAAAAACCAGCATATCCTATGATGTTATGAAGTGACATTTAGAGTTTCATTTCTCTCACAAATAATGTGAGATTTCCTAGGAAAATAAAAGACATACATATACAAGATCATCTATGAAAGAAGTTACAAGAAAAGAGTTGGAGCTTATGTTTTGCAATTCAGAAAACATAGTAACAAATACCTATCAACACCAGACCTTGTACTAAATTTTATTCACATATGATAAATTGAATGTATTGTCTTTGGTTTTTTGTCATTAAAACAAGCTGAGCAAGAGTTCTATAGGTCCATCCCAGAAAAATGTGTGGATGGTTAGAATGAGGGTAGGTAGGTAGTTCAACGACATCTATTAGTGACCATATTTGTAATATACATGTAATTGAAGTCACTCTCAATTGAGAGTGAAGTGAATGTTAAGGTAAATACCAAATTTAACCAATATAGTCATCAATCATGCTAATATTAATGAAGGTTTTACTTTATTTATCTACTAGAATGTTTGAAGCATACTTTCTTTTAATACTAAATGATAAAAGCTTATAGATCACTTAAAGCATTAATCATAATTTAGGAAAGTGACCTTCTAGCTAGTGGGAATTTTCAGTATATTGTAAACTATATGGAAAACTTGTCGTACTATAAGGCATTGGCCTATAGGTTAATACAATTGGTTGTGTCCTTGGAGTTTATTATTATTTATTATCTTTTCATAGAATCAAACATTGATGTCTACATATTAATATCCATTCTAGCAAGATAATGTAACCATTACATGAATTATCTATTCATAGAATCAAACATTGAACTCCATGTATTAGTATCCATTCTAACAAGATAATGTAGCCATTATAGGGAGTAGGCCCTGTTATATATCATAGATTGTCAGAAAATGACGTTTCTTATATAATTATTTGCAATTAAGATTCTCATTCAATCAAGTTAATATAGAGCTTGCATTTCAAATGGGTAGAAGATCATGACAATGGGAAATTTTGTAGTACTCTATTAGATAATCAGTTCCCCGTGTAGATTTAGATTAAGGAAAGCATCGACTCACTTGTTGAACCCATTATACCATATGGGTAAAGGTTTTGGGGACCTTGCTTAGGTGAGGTTAACTAAACATATATTGAAAGAATGTTATTATGTTATTTCTCATTGCATAAGGCATTCAATATTTTGTACAAGGTTTTCTCTTTCCTTCATCTAAGTCCGTCCTTTCCCAACTTAAATTAGGATTATAATATGTAAGTAGCAATATCTCCAAAATTCACCAAATTAATGTTTACAAGACTTCCTCCATAACACCGAGCATATTAGAAGCTAGAGATTGCATACACTTGAGCCTCCATATATCATGCATGCTAATATTTTTTGTTGGAAAATTGGATAACTTGATGTATGCACTCACCCACATCAGTCAAAGTTGAATTCCACAATACACAGGTTCAGAATAACTGCCAGTTTAACTAGTTATTTTATACCAATATTGGAGCATTTACATTCTTGTCTACTATAAGATCAGAGTCTAGAATAAATACATCGTTGTTTTAGGAATATATTGTTCCAATTCAATATGGCATGTGAGGAATATATTGTGCCAAGTTCTCCTACTAATCCTTCTAGAGTTTGAACACAATTTTAGAGAGCATGTTAGAACCTCAAGACAAGGCTTTAGAAGCACAGTTAACCTCAATGGATTTATGAGACTTGTAGTAGCATATGTAATGGTTGAGATGGAGATGAGATATTATATACCATTCTAAATCTATAGGAGCATAAGAAAGTATAATTGTGTTTATATATACATGAAATCAATGGGATTCACTCATTGGAGTTCAAAATTGAAGTGATTTTTGGCCTTCTCCTCATAGCAAACATTTCTAGGAATATCATGAGCATTGAATCAACATTTATGATAGCTCCAAGGCCAAGAAGATTTGATAAATGATGTATTCAAAACAAGGTATATAAGGATCTCCACCTCTTAGAACACCCATAGAACACATTTTAGAGGTGTTCTCTTTTGGTTAGGATTGGGTTACTTTATTCAAATAGAATGATTCCATCTTGTGGGAAGATATAGAATGGGTTAAAATTTAGATATGGGAAGACACCCCACTCTTGGAGTAACCATTAAACACTTGTTTTTTCTTAGAGTCCATCAAATATTGAAGTCTCTATTCTAGTAAGAGCACTCATATATGCCAATATGCATTTCTCTCCCTCAAGCATGTCATGATGGGTATATAAATTTCCCCTCATTATGGAATTTTTTTTTGACATAATCGATAGTGCTAAGGCCTTCATAATTTAAACCTCTTCAATTCCCACTTTGTTCGCACTTACACTCACCACATCCATGTCTTAAGGGCCTCCTTCGCAAAGGATAATTGTCACACCACTACAACTTCTAAGCATAAATAACTCCTCTATTGAGTGTGACTGTTCCCTCACTGCTATCAGGAATGCATCAGAACAGACCTGAAGATGGAAATCCATGAATGTTCCTTTCTTCTAGTAATAAATCCTTGTAATTAATTCCTATGTGTTAACAAGTTGTCCTAGGCCACAAGAAACAATTGTATTACTATTTTTTTCAATCATGGATAGGTCTGCCAATGATATCTTCAACATAGTGCTAAAATGATTAAAAAGGGACCCCATAAATACTCCAGAATAACCATGTTTCTTGAAAATTTGAAGGCATCAACTGCAAATGTTATTTTCAACCCATCAAGATGTCCATACCAATAGATATTCTTCAAAAATAAAATGTCAAAGACAACAGTCGTGTTTCCACCAAAGTGTATCTTCAGATTTCTAGAAGTGAAATAAAAAGGCTCTCTCTCCCATCATAAACAATATGCCAATCTCTCTAGCTCACAACTCCTGGTACAGTTCTTCTGAAAATCCCTAAAATGTTCCTGCACTTTGGGACATGATCTATATGAGCTCCCTCAAAATTGAGTAGCACAGTAGAGTAAAATTCAATAAAATTTGTCGAGACCATTGAATCATTGCTTGTAATTCCTCCAAAGGAAGTTTAGTGCATTGATCATGTCATGATTGTAAATTTCTAAAAGTGAGTGAAACCAAATATTTTTCTAGAGTTGTGATTGTGTGTGAAAGGAGAACACTGGTTGTCTGTTTCCTTTGTATAGGTATTGCAGAAAGATAGCTACTAAGAAAACAATGAGTATAAATGATAAAGACCTGAGCACTATTCGGAACAACAAGACTAGTGAAATCCTATAATTCTCTATGTGAATCCCAAAAGGATATTGATAAATCTAGGTGGACAATAAGATTAGGTGTAGATGAATGGTGGACAACAATTTATAAAAGGTGGAGTGTGCAGAATAGGGGGTGACAATTGTGAAATTCAGTCAGTTGTTTTGATCCCTTACATAATTTGCTACCACATCAGTCGTCAATATGCATATGTTCTATTGCTACCTCTTTTCAAAATGATTAGGCAAACATATAAATCATTTTTGCGTCCAAAATGAACTATGACAGATGGTTTATCTACACCCTTCATACCAACTATAAAGTAGAGAAAATGAGAGAGTAAAATAGTACATTGTTGTACAAAAGGAATGCCATTGAAACACAAAAGTAACGCGCATCAGAAGAACTCACCCAAAGGAATTTTGATTCCATTTAAACTATTAGCACCGAATCATCCAACAAGTATTGGCACAAAAGCTTAATTATAGAAGTTACAAGTTCTTGACAAACCCCCACCTCAGGATTGATGCTCACAACAACGTCACCATATTTTCCTTCTGACCAAGAAAACCATTATTGCAGTCATCTGGTAAATGAAATGTAATGGCATATGGATCCCCAACACCAACCTGCATAGATATAAATAGATGTTAGTATAAAATGTAAAGGGATAGGGGTTGTTGGATCCAGTGGATGCACAAAAGGTTTCCTAATACATATCAAATTAAATCGCAAATGACCTTCCAAAAGAGTCCTATTTAAAAAGAGCAATAGAGAAAAAGAAAAACTTTCAGATTCGATTTCAAATTATTGTGAAATATTTTATAAAATTTGCATACACTTAAAAGAAGAATTGACAAAAGCTTAAATTTGCAATTGCAGTTTTCCTTGAAAATACAGATCAAGGTTACTCTTGCAATAAAATATCCAACCAAGTTTCTAATATCACTGGCATCATCATTGCGGCATAGTTCAACAAGTCTCCAGACAGCAGAAATAATACCAGGTTTACAAGGCCATCCTCTACACTTAGAAGACTACATATCCATGCCACCTCTTAAGAAAAGTATTTCTCTTGATTGCAATTTTTTATGAAGACTCTGTAGACTAAGAAAACAATAATAACAATCTCCCAAATGAGGACCTAATTTAATAAAAATGAACCTTCAAAATGGTTATTATGTTTCCATAAAAAGTCATGTCTGGGACAAGTTATCTAACCGGACATACCTCCTGATATGTAACTTTTGTGGCAAACTAGATTTCCTTTTGACAAAATAGAAACATAGAGAATTATGTAATATCAATGACATAAGATACAAACACCTCATAAAGAAAACAAATTATCCATTGAAATAGAAAATTTGTAAATAATAAAGGATAAAACCTTGATAAACTCACCTGTCAGAGTCTGACCTAGACAAAGATCTTGATGGAATTTTCGTATATGTTCAAAGCAATCCAAATCAGGAAAAGGATACAATTTCCGAATCAAGACACAAAAAGTAAAGAAGAACAAAACAAATCTTATAGATAGCAAAGAAAAGTTATTGTATAAGAATAACAAATAAGTCCCTAGAAAATGAGAGCCAAACACAGATATGCACATACCTTGACGGAATTATACAATGAACGATCAACATCCATAGTTAATCAATGCAACAATGATAATACTTGAGAAGATGGATTTGCATTCCTTTCACCATATTTTACATGATTAGAGCTAAAGTAACATGCAACCAATTTTGATATTATTGACTGCATCCAGAAACAACTTAATGAGTTAAGCATGAAAGAAAATATATGGGTTCTACCACTGATCCATCAATAACTCAACCTTGTCCAAGATCAATAATGTGGTTTTAAGAAGAAACTACACAAAAATAAAAAATAAAAAACATTTTCTTACCTGAAGTTGACTGCCTACTACATGAGAGGTCTCTTTCGAGGGCAGTAATTTAAATATGTCAAGCAGAGATGACATTACATGACAACACCGATCTTGCAATTCGTGGAAACCTAATGAAAGAAGAATAAGGCGGAATAGATAGTTGAAAAGTCATTCAAAGGAGGTCATTTAACCTAAAACCATTATACTAAAAGAAGCATAATATGGGAGGGAATATCAATTATTCCATATAAAATAACTATTCAACTGCTTTGAAAGAAAGAATCTCAAATTATGTTGTAAAATGTAACCACAATATGCAAAAAGGAAGTCATGGTAACATTGTTTAACATTTTTCCTTTACATACTAATGTATCATCCTTATAAATGACAACATCCTTATCCATGAATGCACAAATATGAGGCGCACGCTTTCATAAATTTGACAATTTATAGAATTAATTCGATCATTTTGTTGCTATTATCAATATTGTTGTTTCTTAAAAAAAATAGTTTAAACATTTTGCAACAACATAAATGCATCTTAAACTTTTTAAAAGCTTCTGAAAATAAATAGAATATGGCACACGCTTACCAACAAGTGCTGGGAATAGAATCTTTGTGCTTAATAATGTCAATAACAACACCCAGTCTAGCCAAGGGATGGCATCAATGTCGAGCATGAACAACATAATTGATCTGATAATGGATCTGTAATAGAAACTGCAAATACATCCAAAAAGAAACTCAAAATATTGAGTTTGAGATATTATTCCAAATATGTAATATGTATGACCAATAGCAATGGAAGAAAAAAAAAAGTTGTTTTATTAGATTAGAGATCAATCTAAACCCCTAAGAAATAAAACTTAATAAAATAAAGGAACCAAGTACTTTAGAGGCTAGCCCCATAATCTTCTGTAGAGATTCCTTCTCAAAAACTCCAAAAGTACTAACAAGATTCTCAAAAGCAAACTTTGCCACATCAAGCAACCCATTATGTGCATATCCGACAATCAACGTTGTCTAGGAAACCACATCCCATTGAAGCATTTTGTCAAACAATTCACGTGCATTCTCTATGTTGCCACATTTTGCATACATGTCTATAAGGGCATTGGCAACAACCAGATCAAACTCAAACCCAGATTTTATAATTTTTGTATGAATCTGCACTCCCTTCAATAGTGATGCCAAATTGGCGCATGTTGGAAGAACAGTAGAAAATGTGAAGTGATTGGTTTGGAGACCTGTTCTTGACATCCAGTGAAAGTGTGCCAATGATTCCATAGGAAGCCCGTCCCTTGTGCAAGCAACAGTCATGACTACCCATGAGCACTCATTGCGTTCAGGTATTTGGTCGAATACTTTGTGAGCATCCACCATAGTTTTGTACTTGGCATACACATTGAGAAGTGTGTATACTGTAAATCCTCTCTGCTTGATGTGGGCATGGATCACCTTACCCTATGGTAGGGCATGCATTTTAATACATCCATGCAGAAGACAAATATACATAGAGCAGTCTAAACGTTTAGTTGTGATACCTAGAACACCTAAATCCTTGCTTAAGTGGCCCTATTTATAGAGTGTCAAGATGGTCAAGAGATGTGGAATCCTTCTTTCTCCTGTGGGGTGATCTCCTCTATCCCAGCTTGTTGTTGATTGGGGTCGGCTGAGTTTTTTTTAGTGTGGGTTCTTAAATTCGGGTGCAATACTGATCATGGGCGGGGTTTTGTTTAGTCGGGGTTTTCAAATTTGGGTAGCAAGGGTTTTCAATAGTGGTCAGGTTTTGTTTGCTATTTTTTTTTTGTTTATAATATATATATATATATTATTTATAATATATGTTTGTTTTTTTTTGTTTTTTTTTATATATATTTTATATTTTATATAATAATATAATTAATATATATTATATCGAGGGCATAACGGTTAAGAGCATGAGTTTACTTCCTAGAGGTCATAGGTTTACGAAGATATGATTGCAATGACAATGAAGATGACAGTGATGATGATGACAATGAAAATGGCGATGATGACAACAATAATGATGTTGTTAATGGATGACTTATTTGACCCAAATGTACTAGTCCTTCTGGAGAAGTAACCAAATGACCCAATTAATTTTTCCAACATCACCTTAGAGAGTTTTAAATACTAGTCTATATGCAAAGTTAATGGTTTTCTTTCATTAATATTATGAGTCCACAGTCTAATCTAACATTGGTACAAATTATTGGTCTTAATGCTAGCACATGGATTCAATTTAATTCCCTTGAATATCTCCATTCCTCTTCCTCTGTCAGATGGGGCTATGACTCTATGCCAATTGCCAGTGTTGTAGCTAACAATGATGGCTATGCCAAATCTTTGTAAACAAATCTACCACCACTTGGACAACTAGCAGCAGGCTCTATAAATCCTCAATCCATGGATAATGACTCAACTCCACAACTACCAAGTATGGTCACTTTTCTTTAACTCACAATTAAGCAGAATACTCCATGATACACAGTGTTGCTTCGGGAGAAACATAGTAAATCAAAACAACGACCAATGGTGTGGTTGGTGCTTGCTGGCTGGTTTTCTCCTCTGCCTCTGTCAGATTGAGTTTTTCTATCAGAAACTACCCTAAGAAATGAACGAATGATGTATGGGGAATCAAGACTAGTTTTTGCTAACTTTTGCGAGGTACCTCCCTCCCACCAACCTTCCTCCCACTAGGTTTATTGAGATTATTGTCATTATTATTTTTTAATTATTATCACTATTAATTAATTAATTAATTTGTTTTTCATGTGATGTATCCTTACATTACATAGAATATAACATTATCATGTCAAGAAATCCACCATTATAAGTTGGTTCAATTAGATGATGCCTAAAAAAATCATCTAGCCACCTCCCCAATTTTTTTTCGACCATCTAGACACCTTCATTTTTATCCAAAACGCAACACTAGGAGTATTTTTTTCAATGCTCTTGAATGTTGGAAAGAAGGTAATAGTCTAGGACACCAATACAAGTGGGGATGCCATTGGATACTTCTGTATCACTATATCCTTGTTAAATTCAACAACACTATATCCTCACATGTGGCTATCTTATATGTCATTCACTTTCACAACATGATCATAAGTCCTAACTTTCCTTGGTGACTACCGTATAACCAACACGAAATGACATGACATTCTTCATATGATCAACGCATTAATAGATTTTGAACATTCTTTATATGTTTGATATTTCTTACCTTTACCATACCCCACCTGGGTATCGTTCATATAAATGTATTCAAACATCATAAACAAATCAACTTATGATACCAAAGCCTTGTTGAAGGAATTGTTATGAAATTTCTTTTCAGTTCTCATGCAACATTGGCATGAACCTTTTCATACCTAGAAGGTTTCCATCAACATACTTGATGTTACCTAATCCACTAGTGACTTATGTAAAATCACATGATCCCTCATCCAAACTCTTGACAAGCATCTCCTCGTCCTTATTCTTTCCGATGAGGTTGACTATCATAGGTAGCTCCATCATCAACATCTTCAACCATGTCC
Organism: Picea mariana; assembly: GCA_032191745.1. Lineage (NCBI taxonomy): Eukaryota > Viridiplantae > Streptophyta > Pinopsida > Pinales > Pinaceae > Picea > Picea mariana. The sequence goes on along the minus strand of JASDQU011027203.1, from coordinate 12,864 downwards.
TCAACCATCCCTAGTTATGCAATCACATCATCCACATTTAATCATCACACCATTCTCATTGCATATGTAACAACAAACCACTTTTAATCAAGATGCAATACCATATATGCTTAAGCATATCTATATGCACTCTACTAGATATTAACTCTCAATATGCCCACTAGTACACTTGCATTCCAACTAGTTTATTCTCTTGCATTTTCCAGCATTCCTATGC
>JASDQU011027202.1:28148-42985 GCA_032191745.1 Picea mariana | reverse complement strand
GCCCGGGATTTAATTTAGACTACCAATTAATTAATACGGAACAGTAAATTTGAAATTTACTCAAAATTTCACGTAATCTAGCATATTCACTCCCATATTCCAATAAATAAATTAACAATTTACATTTTGCATTTGCATAACAAATTAAATTTACATAACAATTTGCATAACAGGTTAAATACCTCGTTCTGATGCTGTCTCCCTTCGCTTGAACCAATCCGCAGCAGCTTGCTCCTTAAGACACCCCAAAACCAGCCACCCTACCGACCAGTACGCCTGGCCCTAGGACATCTATGGACATCCTAGCCCTCCGAGCCCAAAACCCCTCAGACCCGGTGTGCACTGTAAATCCCACTGTCACCACTGTTAACTAACTCCGTCCCAATGCTCCCAAAATCTCCTCTCGTAGACTGCATGAATGAATTCCCCCCCCAAAGTGAATCCTCCTCCTTCCCTTATGCCTCCTTTACTGCCCTCGCACCTTTTACTCCCCACCTAACACCTTATCTCTTTATTAATGCTCCATCCATCATTTATTTCATATTAATTATCTTATCCTTTAATTAATGTTCCCTTTTATGTATGGGTTACGTTATCCCTCATGGGATACGTAACCCTATTTAACCTTATATTTTATTTTTCCCCCATTTGTTTAATACCTAATTAATCAATTACTTAATTAATAATCAATTAATCACTAACCATTAGTTTAATACTTAATCATTTAATGCTTCATTTAATAATAAATCATTCATTAACCCTTAATTAAGGAGTTAATCATACTTCAGCTAATTATAATCAAAATGATTAATTAATAATGTATAATTAATTAAGGTCATATAATAATTAATTATAATTTAGCTAATGTTTAGGATTATTTATGAAATTATTCATATTAATAAGAAAAGGGTCATTACATTCAGAGTCTCTATTAGCACGATGGTTAAATCCCACCTTCTCTATCTCGTACCAAGGAATCAAGTGGGACCCGCGAAAACCTACGGCTGAGATTAAGTCTTGCTTTCCTTCGATCGACAACCCAGATAATCTCTTCGTAGTCTTACCTGAACTCTTCAGAGTGACACTCTTAACCTTTCGAAGTTGTACTTCGAACTCTCTAGAGTCAACTTTGAAGCAATCAACTCCATCACCCATGACACTATCGCCATCTAACATCCAATACCCCCATGTACCCACCACCTAGGCATCTATTTCCACATGTACCTACAATTAAAAATAGAGAATAATGTTGCATAAACTGTGAGAAAAGATGCTCATCACACTTCATTGTCCACAAAGGAAAACACTATTACATATATAGCCGGAATGCTCACCAACAAACCATGAACATAATCCTAAAATTATGGATCTAGAATCTCTTCTGAGCTAAAATTAAACTCTTGTAAAACAACCCACGAACAACATTCTAAATTCACAATTATTCTAGAAGTTTTGACATTATTATAACATCCCCCTTTAATGGAGAAATGGATTTTCTACAACACCTAACTTGCTTCTAAAAAATTCAAAGTTGAGTTTACCAAGAGGTTTGGTAAATATATCATCCACATTATCATTTGTATTACAAAAATCAAACCAATTTCCTTTGATTCAATCTTCTCTCTCACGAAGTAATGTTGTAGCTCGATGTGTTTTGATCTTGCATGATATGGATTATGTGACAGTTTGATATCACTTTGATTGTCACAATTGATGCATGTTGGACCATTTTGCACCTCTTCAACATCTGCAAGAATTCTCTGCAACCAAACAACTTCACATGTGTTAATGGATAAATCGGTGAATGCAGACATAAACTGATATCCCTAGATCCACCTCGATCTAGAACAAAACAAGAGAGGACATGATGCTTTCCCTAAGATTTAATCATTGAGTTTACTATCAAACAAGAGATGAATAACATACCTTTGAATATCGCTTCCTTATATCTTTGTTGTCATTTCTCCACTCTGGTGCTCTTGTGATATTGGATCTACAATGAAACACAAACCAACCAAAGTGAAAGCAACAATAGTATATTCAATGAAAACTTACACATGTGATCAAGGAGTCATGTAATAAAATGAGAATGATTTGATGGGAAAGAAACATGCCATTGTATTATATTAAGTAAAAGTGGAAGATACAACCAAACAGCCTTGATGTTGCAAGGTTCCCTTTTGGTGGCCCTTTGCTCCAACACACATACTTGCTTCAAAATTGCATGAAGAGGATCCACAATAACTTGATGGACAGATGAAGACCTCAAGCATCAATAGAGATAGAATCCCTCACACAATTCTCAGCCTATTCCTTCATTAATTCCTTCATTAATTCCTTTCTTGTTCTTTCTTTCTTAATCTTGCTTAACCTTTTCCATGAGAAATCCATCATTATATAGGAGAAAGAGAGATGGTTAAAGAGATTAGGATGATCCCACCAAATTAGAGAAAAGAGTAGGATCCCAACCATATGGATGCCACCTCATATTCTAGAAGATCCCTTCTGGAACTTTCATGAACTTCGACCGTTTCTCAGTCTTCCAACGTCGCCACACCCTGGCTATAGTGCAGCCTGCAGAAACGTCGCAAGCTAGTTTCATGACAGCCTGCGGGGATTAGGCATTTCTGCACTGTACCTTATGGCTGGCTTGCGATGGCCTTCTAAAAACAAGTTTTGTAGAAGAGGGAGCTAGTCACTTTTCTCATGAAGAAAGGTTATTTTGGAAGCCTGAACACATGTTGTAGAAACATCACCAGGGTAACTTAAATAATGTGTAACAGAATTCCCCCCAAAGTATGAGGCTAGAATTCGTGACAGCCGAAATACTTTGTAGAATATGTGTGTGTGTCGGAAACAAGGAACGCACCAATCGAAAACCTGCAAACAACCAAGCATCTGCGCAATATTATACCATTTCTGAGGTAGTCATTCCCATGCTCAGACTACAAGTGATTTAAATCATAAATGTCAGTCATGGCCACCAATCATACACTGTGGATCCATGTCACCAAGATTCTACATAGCCACCAAGAATACACTGTGGATCTATGCTCGTAGAAAACTCAGATTCATACATAGCCAAGAGACATACAAAGTGGATCTATGTGTCAATACAAATCATAAATACTCCATTTCAACTTGGATCGAAACAATGAGATCCAGGGTCTTCAATCCCGTCATCCGTAAGCACAAATCTAACCATGCGATTACCTGTGCTAAAGTCGAACATGGTAGATACCACTTGATTACCGGTCATTGATGAAAATTGTTAACAAGTGCGAGGGAAATCACCATTGATGTCAATGACTCCCAAGGTACCTTATTACAATCCAATGAATGCAAATAAATGAGTCGAAGTCGAGCACTCAATAGAATCTCTCAATCATGGGTCAACGATGTGAACCCATTGTTGAAAGCAAAGAAAACTGCCATTAAGGCATGCAGGTTCTAAGTTACTAATTGATTTCTAAGTCTTATTCCTAGATAATGAGTTGAAGTCGACAGGAAAAGACTCGTCACAGGAGGGCCTTGATGTATCCCCCATCAATGACACGAAACGAGTAACAGATTTGAGGTAGATCAAAGTGTGAAGATGATTTGAAACTGACACAGGGAAGGCCAACATGGTAAGAATTGATAATTGTAGATGGCCGACTCGATAGAAGGCTTGCGTAAGGTTGGACTTCTCTTGAACATATGAACAACATGACAATGGTCTTGGCAACATTGACTCAAAGACGACCCAAGATATAAACTTGCAAAAGGTCAAACAAGAGACAAATGAATTTCCCAACTCGGATTCAATGATGAAGGGGGTGTCATGTTCAAGAGCGACTATTACGGCCACTAACACAAATATAGAGACACATTTCTTTCCCAAATTTCCCCCCACCATTTCTGGTGAGTACCTCTTTATCTTTAGGCAAGCTTGAGGAGGATAACATATGCTTGTTGATGTAAGCTCATCCTTCGGACGAGTCCCTTGGAGTATGTTTAACGAACCCTAAGAAGGAGTGGTTCGGTTCCATATAGGTCTTTCGATGTTTGTTTAACAAATACAAAGAGAGATAATTCGGGGGGGTTTCATATTTAGAGAGTCTGAAAAACACTTAAAGAGGACTCTCTCATTTCCTTTTTCATAACTTAGTTTAATGAGACCATAAAAGTGATAAACTATCACCCATCAAACGTTTTCTTCAAATACTTTTACGAGCGTGAAAAGAACAAGGTCGATCGACAATCTTTTCGTTTTTACGGAGTGTGAAAAGAGCTTAAAGGGTACTCCATAGGTTTCGATTTTCGTGTTACCATGAGGAGTACGAAAAAACGACAAAAGTATACTCGGTTGTGTTCTCATTAATTTGCGAGCACGAGAACGAACAAAGACTGAGCTCGAGGTTTTTCGTGAAAAACCTAAAAAGTATTTGTACAAGCGACAAACGTAAAAATAAACCAAGAAACGTATCTGTGTTCTATCATTTAGGCGCTTAGATTCTTCACCTGTGAAAAATCAAAACACTTACAATGTCATTAGAACTTTAGGTTTTAAGTAAAATGAATAAAATAAAATAAAATATTAATGAAAAAAGTAAAAAGTGAATAAATGTAGGTGAAAACTCTTTTTTACCATTTCATTGTCATTTTACCCAAAACTTGTCCAAAAAACCCTATTCCACCTCAAACTTCCACTGTGGACTGCGGGAGGCACGGGAAACCATTCGACGAACGACTTCCACTAAAAAGGTAATCTTCTTGTCCTCTTCATTTTCTATGGATTAATTTATGTTTTTATTGGTTAAAAATGGTTTTTGAGTTAGATTTTAAGAGGGTAGGTGCGCGTAGGGATTGCCACAGATGGCTTATATCGTGCCCTGCGGAAACCACAGATTTCCGCAAGCGGCCTTATGGTTGATCTGCAGGGATTCCACACTACGCAAATATCTCACATGCGTCGAGTGCAACTCAAAAATTTCTCATTAATGTTTGGCCAATAAAATTTCCCAATAAAGAAAAATGAAGATGCTAACTTCTCTTTATGGCTCCAATGCAGGTTTTTGACTGTCAGAATGTTGGAGTGGAGGGAGAGAGAACATGAGGACGATGATCATTTCATCGGGAATGATCTGGGCACAATTAATGCCCTCCGACAATGTGGGTTGTTGAAGTTCTTTAAGATCCAGGGCATGAGGGCCCAATTGAGGTTACTTGAGTATTTAGTCCACATGTGGGATGTGGATCAACAGGTATTCCATGTTGGAGCCCACATACTCTCTTTAGATATCGAGGATATCTATTTTTTGACAAGATTATCTCACCATGGATCTCATGTGACCTTGAAAGGTAATAGAGGTGGAGGTTTACCAATGAGTGAGTATGTTCATCGGTATTGTGAACCAGGGGATGAGAGATGTAAAGGCAAGGTTACCATTAGGGATGTCCAAGATTTACCCATTTGGAATATCTTTTTCACTATCTCACCGATGGCGGGGAGTGCATCTCCTCATATGGCTCTCCAGAGTTACTTCCAGTATGCAGTGGAGTGCATGGAGCCCCGAGTATTTAACTAGTGTGACGGGGTTCTTCAGAGTATGAAGAAACAATTAACAAAGTGCAAGAAAGGTGACCTAAAACAATTCGGGTATGGGTCCATTTTAGTTTCCTTCTTCCTCGAGAGGGTTCCACACTTGCGCTTACAGGTAGAGTGGGGCATACCGGCCCCACAAGATGCAAGAATGAAGAGGTGGTGTGACCTCATGGCTCGGCATGTGACCGACCCCATCATTAAATATAATGACCTGTCCTTTGATTGGTTGAGGCCTCAGCTACTTATGGTATATGATTATGTGTATGATGGTTTGGACTTCAGAGGTGATCCATACTTGGTTCTACCTGAAGGTTTTTAGTGGGGGAACTTGGGTAAGAAGCACATTTTGTTTTTATAATGTTTTTGTAAATGTTATTTATGTTTTTTAATCCAACGACTAATCAAGAAATCTTTGACAACGTGGATGTAGGACCACACCAGCCTCTAGGTACATCTCCCATGCATATATGAGGGGAGGAAGTCATGATAGTAGGGTTGGTTGTTGTTGATTATGAGGTGATCGAGCAGAACCTGGAGGGGTTGACAACAGATGTCCCGGATATCTCTATTGATGAGATCCTGAGACATTATCAATGCCATATCGTGGGTGTATCTAGTGCGTCTGTTAATGTATTTAGACATCTAGGAATGTGTTGATATTCAATGTAATCAAAATGACATTCCAGGAGACGAATTCGTAAATATACCCTTAATAAACTAGAACTTCAGATAGCATAGACATTACTAAATTGTAGTACTACTAACTGTGAATCAAGACGTACAACAAGATGATGGATTCCAAGTGAAATGGCGTCGATCAACAATTCGATGACTGCACTATATTCTGCGATATTGTTAGTTGCACGACCGAGGAAAACACCGTGTAGACTGATTAATTCGTTCGTAGGTGCGTAGATTTCCTAATCAACAGATGCTAGGTTATGATTACTATGACTAGCACCATTGACGAAGCCAATGTAGGGTAGCGAAGATGCCAAAATCTGGAAACCAAGCACAATGCAAGGTAAGAAGTTGGGGGTTGAAACCAAATAACGAAAAAGCACACAAGAGTATGATACAATAAAAATACAAGTACTCATGCAAAGACAATCTAAGCATAGTACTTCTTCAAGTAAAGCCCATTTTTGGGTTCACTCAAAGGAATGCCATCATAATCCACTAACTCATAAGTTCCCTTCTCCAACACTCATTTGAAAATATAAGGGCCTCGCCACATAGCCTCGAATTTTTTGGCCCCTAGTAAATCACGATCTTGTTCATAGAGTAGAACTAGATCACCTTCAGAGAAAAAACATGGCTTGACATGCTTGTCGTATTGGGATTTGACACGTTTTTTCTGAGCTTAATAACCAAGGTGGCATCATGATGGGTTTCATCAAATTGCATCAGGTACAATAGACTTTCCTCTTCAGCAGAGGCATTGGGGAGAAGTTCAATGGCTATATTCAAAGATGGTATCTCACATTCAATCGACATGACAACTTCGATACCATAAACTAATTGGAAAGGTGTGAACCCAGTGGTAGACTTGATGGATGTCCAGTAGGACCACAATGCTGAAAACAACATCGTGTGTCAACTTGTCTTATGAATTCCTATCATCTGTCGAATCATAGTAATGAGAAATTTGTTTATTGCTTCAACCTGACCATTGGCATGTGGGTAATATGGGGTTGAGTTTTCATGCCGAAGACCCAACTTTTTAGTAAGCTCAGACATCATGAAATTTCAAAAATGGCTACCGTGATCAGTAACGATAGCTTGGGGGACACCAAACTAAGTAATGATATGATTGGATATGAACAATGCTACAGTTTTCCCGATGTTATCGAATGTAGGCATCGCCTCGACCCATTTAGTGAAGTAATCCATATCTACAATGATGTATCCATGCCCCCCGGCCGAGTGAGGGTTACATGTCATGAAGTCAATGCCCCATTTTGCGAAGGGACCAACGGAAACTGCAGGGTGTAAAGGAGTGGGATAAGATCTTATCTTGTTATTATACGTTTGACAAGCATGGAATTTCTGGACAGCAGTCATACCGTCTTTAAACAAAGAAGGCTAGAAGTATCCTGCTCGTAAGATCCTTTGGGTAGTGGCATACCCAGACATATGACCGCCACATGCTCCGGAGTGGTAATCATTCAAAAATTTCTCAGCCTCATCGTAGGTGATACATCGTTGAAAAATTGAGTCAACACCACGGTGATAAGAGTGTCATTGAGAATTATGTATTGACGGGCTTGATACCGTATATGACAACGGTCCGTACTAGAAAGGTCAGGCCGAAAAGTTTTAGTCTAGAGATAAATGATAATATCTCTATACCAAATGTCATCATAACTGATCAGAAAAAGGGATTCATCAGGTAAGGAATCCTCTACCACATTTGTTGTATTAGTCAAGGGAAGATCACATATCAATTCGGCAAATACCAAAGATTTCTTAGACTTAGCGCATTCAAAATCTAAGTCGAACTCTTGGAGAATCACTATCCATTTGGAGTACTTTCCCCCTAGCAATTGGCGCATAAGGATATGATGCATAGGGTTGCAATCGGAAATGACAGTGGTCTTACATAATAAGATATAATGACGAAAATGTTGGACAACTTGAACAGTTTCCAAGGCTAGTTTCTCCACATGTAGGTATTTGGCTTCGGTAGTCGTGAGACTCCGACTCAAATAATAAATTACATGTTCGTCGTTTGAATCATCTTCTTGGACTAAAACCATTGCAATGGTAGAGTCCAAAGTTGCAAGGTAAAGGAAATAGTCTCGACTATAATCGGGTGGGAAAAGCAGTGGTGTATGGGTTAAGACAAGTTTTAAAGCTTCAAAGGATTTATTGGTGGTATCGTCCCATACAAACTTGTAACCTTTCTTCAACAATCGAGTAAAACCCTGTGTTAACTCGGTGTAATTGGGAATGAATCGACACAAAAAGTTTTCCTTCCCTTGCAAACTTTGAAGCCGGCGTAGTGTGGAAGGAGGAGGTATATTAAGGATAGCCTCAACCTTCAAAGGGTCTACCCTAATTCCATGAAGTGACACAATAAAACCCAGAAGTCGGCTAGACTCCACACAAAAAGCACATTTGTGTGGGTTCAAATGTATACGATAATAATGACAACGAAGGAAAATGGATCAGAGATGGGTCGGGTGATCTTGGCAGTGCATGGAATGTGTCGGTAGATCATCAAGATACGGTTGTACGATGTGCTTGATATCATGAAAAGCATAAGACATGGCGTGCTGAAAAGTCGCACCAGTGTTCTTCAAACCAAAAGGCAGTTTCCGATAGGAAAAGGTACCCAAAGGACAATGAAATAAGTCTTGTTTTGATCCATGGGAAAAATATTAATCTGATTATAGCCGAAGAAACCATCCATTAAGGAGAAGATTTCACTCCCGACGTAATCGTCGACGATGTGGTCAATGAAGGGGGTTGGATAATTTTCCTTAGGACAAGATTTATTGATATCCTTATAATCTACACATACACAGATCATGCCTTGTTTCTTATTGACCAGAACTAGATTGGATAACCAATCAATTAAAGCCACAGGATAGATAAATTCAGCCTTAATAAGTTTTTCAACTTTGAGCTTGATAGCAACGACTTTACGAGGGTGGAGTGGGTGAAGTCTTTGCCGGATAGGTTTAATGTCCGTGTAGGTCTTAATTTCATGCACAACGATATCAGGGTCAACACCCGACATCTCTTCGTATCTCTAAGAGAAAACATCACGAATTCTTGAAAAATGGCTTTATAAGTGACGACCTCATCAACGGAACATGAGGCTCCGATGTGAACATTTTCGACAACTCCAGGTTTAATGGATATGTCAAGAGGAACGGTGGGTGAGATATTACTCAGGTTCCCTTCATATAGCACGTTGTGGGATGACTCAGGAATAGAGGAAATGACAACAATGGTCGATAAAGTCGAAATCCATTGGTAACTCTCTATGGTGTGTTGTTCTAGGAAGAGAATGGAATAATGATGTCTATCGTCCCATGGGGTGTCTTCCATGGAGATGACTGACAAGATCATCTCGTCGGTAGTAAAACTCACATGAAACAGATTGGGAGATGAATCATAGAGAGAGGGTGTATAAGGGGTTGCGGATTGAATGGATTTATAAGCGGATTCAACTGGACTTAAGGGCATTTGTTCACCATAGTGAAGATAATCACCAGGATCGGGTACTATCCACGGGTCATGAGACGCGGGGGTTTTGTGGACGGAGGTGGAAATCATGTTGATTGAAGCGACAAAAGGAGGTGGAACATCGGGTGGTGGTATTGGGAAGGTACCCATTAAAGTGGAATCTTTCAGAAGACCCACATCGACATTCTTGTACCTAAGGGGTGTCTTCGAGATAAAGGGTACATTGCTAGTACGAGAATCAGAATTGAAAAAGGCTAGTTGGTCAAATGTAACGAATTTTCCTTGATGTGGGAAACGTAACACACAGAAAAGGGTATACATGACGACACACATGGAATCAATCCATCTATGGCCAAGTAAGAGGTTATAGTTAAGAGGCACATCAAATACCTCGACCTCGATGTTGACCGATTTGCCTTCCAACGTAATAAACAACGAGGGAAGAATACCATAGGGTTTAAAACTAGAACCATTGAAATCCTTAAGTGTATTGTGTGATTCAGTGAGGGGGGGAGAGCCAATGGCCAGTGGAGTCGCCAATTTTGTTATTGGATAAATTGGTGAATGTAGACATAAATTGATCTCCCTGGATCCACCTGGATCTGGAACAAAACAAGACAGGACATGACGCTTTCCCTAAACTTTAATCATTGAGTTTACTATCAAACAAGAGATGAATGACATAACTTTGAATATCACTTTCTTATATCTTTGTTGTCCTTGCTCCGCTCTGGTGCTCTTGTGATATTGGATCTGCAATGAAACACAAACCAACCAAAGTGAAAGAAACAATAGTATATTCAATGAAAACTTACACATGTGATCAAGGAGTCATGTAATAAAATGAGAATGATTTGATGGGAAAGAAACATGCCACTGTATTATATTAAGTAAAAGTGGAAGATACAACCAAACAACCTTGATTTTGCAAGGTTCCCTTTCGGTGGCCCTTTGCTCCAACACACACACTTGCTCCAAAATTGCATGAAGAGGATCCACAATACCTTTATGGATAGATGAAGACCTCAAGCATCAATAGAGATAGAATCCCTCACACAATTCTCATCCTATTCCTTCATTAATTCCTTTCTTGTTCTTGCTTTCTTAATCTTGCTTAACCTTTTCCATGAGAAATCCATCATTATATAGGAGAAAGAGAGATGGTTAAAGAGATTAGGATGATCCCACCAAATCAAAGAAGCGAGTAGGATCCCAACCATACAGATGCCACCTCATATTCTAGAAGATCCCTTCTAGAACTTTCATGTACTTCGACCTTTTCTCAGTCTTCCAACGCCGTCGCACCCTGGCTATAGTGCAACCTGCGGAAACGTCGCAAGCTAGTTTCATGATAGCCTGCGGGGATTAGGCATTTCCGCACTGTACCTTATGGTTGGCCTGCAATGACCTTCTAAAAACAAGTTTTGCATAAGAGGGAGCTAGTCACTTTTCTCATGAAGAAAGGTTCTTTTGGAAGCCTGAACACATGTTGTATAAACATCACCAGGGTGACTAAAATAATGTGTAACAACAGGTAGCATTGGTCAAGGATTTATACTCAGATTCTGTTGATGACAAAGAAATAGTTGGTTGTTTCTTGCTACTCCATGACACAACCCCCGATCCTATATGAAATTCATAGCTTGAGGTAGATCTTCTGTCATCAGGATTTCCTGCCCGATATGAATAAAAAAAACATGTCAGTTCAACATCAGATTCATCAGTATATATAATACCAAAATTTATTGTTCTTTTCAAGTATCAAAGGATTTTCTTTACATCTTTCCAATGGCTTTCAAATGGCTTATCCATGAACTTACTAAGGATTTTGACTGAGTATGCAATGTCTAGTATGGTAGTGGTGAGGTAGTTCAAAATTCCCACTAATTGACGATATAATGTACCATCTTCCTCTTTAGTTCCATCATCATTGTATAACTTTGCATTCTGTTCTAAGGGAGTTGACATTGTTTTACATTCACTCATATGGAAAATTTTAAGAATTTCTTTTGTGTATTTGCTTTGTGTAACCAGTGTCTTACCAGGCTCCCTCCAGACTTCAAGTCCTAAATATTAATGCAATTCATCGATGTCTTTCATCTCAAATTCTTGAGACAATTGCCTTTTAATATCATCAATTAACTTGTGTGCACTGCCTATAATAATGAGATCATCCACATATAAATATATTAAAGCAACATTTCCATATTCATCTTTCTTAATATATAAGTTAGGATAACTCTTGCTTTTCACAAAGCCTTTTTTATAAAAGAATGAATCAATATTTACATACCATGATCTCGGTCCTTGTTTCAAACCATATAAGGATTTATTTAACCTACAGACTAAATGCTCATGTCCCTGCTTGGCAAACCCTTCAGGTTGAACCAAATAAACCTCTTCCTTTAAATCACCATTCAGAAAAGCAGATTTGGCATCTAACTGATTTATTTTCCATTTATGTGTTGTAGTTAAGGTAATCAGTACTCTAATTGTATTCAATTTAGCTACTGGTGCAAAAGTATCATCGTAATCAATTCCTTCCTTTTGTGAATATCCTTTTGCAACTAGTCTTGCCTTATATTTATCAATGCTACCATATTCTTTAAATTTAGATTTGTACAACCATTTGCTTCCAATATGAACTTTGTTTTCATGCAATTCTACTAATTCCCATGTGTGATTTTCCATAACAGAGTCATATTATTCATTCATAGCATTTCTCCACTCTTCATTTTCATTAGCTTGTTCATAATTTACAGGATATACAACATTCATTACCTGTGACAACAATGCATAATCTTTAAACCTTATAGGTGGTTGAGTTTGTCGTGATGACCTTCTTGGTCTTTCACTACTTTCATATCTCCTCCTGCTCTATGGTGACTCTTCTCCACTTGATGTATCATGACTGCTTGAAGTGTCCATACTACTTTCATTCCATTCTTGAGCATGTACATGTTCCAGTTCTCGTTTAACCATTGCATATATTTTGATATGATCATTATTATCATTAGAAATATGCCAAGCATCATTCATTGTATCACCTCTATCTGCATTCTCATGAAACACCACATCTCTACTTGCAAACAATTTATGTGAAATGGGATCAAAAAATTTGTATGCTTTTTGATCAGTACAATACCCAATAAAAACACACTTGGTTGATTTTGCATCAAGTTTTCTTCTCTCATCCTTAGGAATATGTGAAAAGGCAGTGGATCCAAACGCTCTTAAGTGAGTGACATTAGGTTTATAACCATGAAAACCTCAAAAGGAGTTTGAAAATCTAATTTCTTAGTTGGATTTCGATTCTTTAAATAACTAGCAATATTAATGGCTTCTGCCCAAAAAACATTAGAAATGTTTTTACCTTGAAGCATACTACGAGCACACTCAACTAGTGTTTTGTTCCTTCTCTCATCGACACCATTTTGATGAGGTGTATGAGGTACTGTAAATTGTTGTTGGATCCCATTAAATTTACAATAATTTTTAAATACTCCTGATGTATATTCACCACCCTGATCAGATCTGATAATTTTAATACATTTTCCTGTATGTTTTCAGCCATTGTTCTGAATTATTTAAAATACTCAAATACATCACTTTTTCTTCTTATGAAATATGCCCAAGTATACCTAGATCTATCATCAACAAAAATAAAAAAAGTATGAAGCAACACCAAGTGACCTAGTTTGCATATGTATGGGAAAATCCTCTCTATGTTGCTTACCAAGTGCACATGCTTCACATTGGAAATGATCATTCTTCATTACATGAAGACCTTCTACCATTGTTTTCCTTTGCAATAACATCAAATCATTGTAATTGAGGTGCCTATACCTGTGGTGCCATAACTCTTCTGTTGACATTGTTGTGGATGCCAATGCAACATGATGGTTCATTGTCACATCCAACTTATACAATCCACCAACTATGGTACCTGTAGAAACAATCCTGTAGTGATCCTAGACATCTTCTACAACACACCTTAACTTACCAAATTCCACTTTTAAATTATTATCAGTGATAGTTGAAACATATATTGAATTATTTTTAATACCAGGAACATACATCATATCATGAATCTGTCTCAATTGTCCATTAGATAAGTTCACACTTATTACTTCATAGCCATGAACTTTATGTGATATGATATCTCGTAAATAAATGTGTGTGCCATCAATGTTCTCATAATATTAATCATACCATTCTTTATGCCAAGACATATGGGTTGATGCACCAGAATCTATGAACCATGCAATCTCATCATCCGTTTCAACAGACAATGCAGCTTCAGAAATAAACAACTTAATATTATTAAATCCATCATTGATTGAAGTGTCTTTATGCACAAAATTTCCATTATGCCTTTTATATCTTTGATTGGAATCATGATTCTTTCTTCTATAACAATTTTTAGCAAGATGTCCGGGTTTGGCACAATATTCACATTCAATATTTCTCTTAACATAAGAATCATGATGTGCCATACCTTTCTGGTTTGCTTGAAACTTGCCTCTTTTCTTTTCCCACAATTTACCTCTGTATGATATTTTACCTCTTGCAATCAATTCCAAATCTAAGCCACTTGAGTCCAGATCATAATTCTTCATTCTCTCTTCCTCTTGAAGAAGAATTCCAACCAATTCATCAAAAGTAGGGGGCGTTGGTCTAGTAGAGAGTGCTGAAATAAAGGCTTTATAATCTTGCACTAAACCTTTCAAAGTGACAACTACTAAATCACAACTGGAAACCTTTTCACCAATATCACCCAAATTATCACTTAAATCTTTAATTCGGGATACAAAATTACTTATGCTTTCATTGCCTTCCATTTTGATAGATAAAAGCTTAGTTTTTAGAAAAAAAATCTGGTTTGCATTAGAGGTTTCATACAAAGCTTTGAGAACATCCCATGTTTCTTTGAAAGTCTTATTGTCTCTTATATGAGGAATTATGTTGTCCTTTGTAGAAATTCACAACAACACTTTCGCCTTCATTTCCTACTTTTCCCAGTCTGGAATTGAGGTAGCAGCTATGGGCTTGG
>JASDQU011027202.1:0-10096 GCA_032191745.1 Picea mariana | reverse complement strand
GCTTCTTTTATCCATAATCCATGACCATAAGAATCTATAGATTATCCTTATTAGGTTATCCAATATTCCTTTTGGAATAAAATATAGGGTTATCCATTAGACATGAACCATTTTGAGCATTGATTTAACCAAAATCAATCTTCCTCATGACAATGAATGATTACAAAAAACTGAAAGTCTTTTTTCAACTTTAGTTATAAGTAATTCCTAATCCTTTTTACTAGTCATTTGGTTTTATAAGGAAACCTAAGTACTTCATACCACTTTGCAAATCTAATCAAAAGAATGTGAACAATTTTGTAAGGAATTTGAGTTACTCATTATCAATGTCAACAAATGAAATGGTAGATTTCCTTAAATTAACCAATAGCATGGTAGAAAAACAATAAATATCAAGCACATTTTTAATCTTTATCATCAAAAAAAGGTAACGATTCAAATAAAATTATCCAATACTGAGACTCTTTAAATTTCTAGTCCTTTTTCCATCCATCAAATCCCTATTGAGTCCTTCAACCACAATAAGAAATAATAAGGGTGATAACATACAACCCTAACATAAACCCCCATTCCTACCTGAAAAATTATGTAGCATAACCATTTATCAAAATGGAGAAGGAAACTATGATTATAAGGTTCATTCCCCAGTTGAAAAACTGTAAATAGAACCCCAAATGAATCAACATAAGCCTTAGGTAGCGTTAGCGAACCCTATCATATGATTTGAAATATCTATTTTTATCAGCGCATTGAACCTCTTTCTTGTTTTAACCAAATGCAAACCTTCCTATCCAACCCTAGTTGCCTCATGTATCTTCCTCCCTGAAAGGAAATCAATTTGTTCATCTAAGATAAACTTTGAAAGAACACCCTTCACCCTCAAAGCTATAATTTTTGGAACTATTTTATAAATGCAGCTACATAAAGAAATGGGCATGCATTCTTCAAATGCTGAAGGATTATCATATTTTTGTATTAAGGCAATAAAATTTTAGTTGAAGCCTACAAACATTCTTACATTGGCCCTTCAATCCTCAATAACCCTCATAAAATCTTTCTCTATAACCTCATAAAACTCAAGAAATAATTCTATCATCCAATTGCAAGGTCCAATACTTTTATCCTTTTTAAAATTATGCAACACTTATTCCAATGCATCCTTAGAAACCTATTCCAACAAAATTCCGTTGTCTTCTTCATAAATGAAACTAGGAAAATATGAAGTCATTTGTATAATCTTAGAAATATTAACCTTGTTATCATATTTATAAATCACTTCAAAGTGATCAATCCATGTGCTAATTAAGTCTTCAAAACTAGTAACAACTTCTCCATTGCTTCTTTTCACCTTCCAAATAGTGTTAATGTTTTTTTATATGGTTTGCAAATTGGTGAAAAAAATTAGTATTTTCATTCCCCTTTTCCAACAATAGTTCCCTTATTTTTATTCTCCAATATATCCCTCTATCCTCTATGTTATGAGGAAAATATCTCTATGGCTAGGGGAAAGCCACACCAGACAGAACGACACCCATAAATCAACTCTAATCTCAAGTATTCTAGATAAATGAAAATCATAACCAGAAAAGGCTAGAAGCCTACCTTGTCCAAACGTTTGAAGAAGACCATAGTTGAGATCATGACTACAAGCTTTCCACTTACAACTTGTCCTCAACAACCAAGATACACAAGCATGTGGAAATTATATAATGTTAGAATATAAGTTAGCATAATCCATTAACATGTATAACAAATACACCCATGGAAAGTAATACAAATATTTGCGACATATAATTGGATGAGAAAAGAGTATTTCTATTAAGGTAATCAACATAAGTACATAGGTGGCAAACATCTGTAACAACACATATCGTAACCAAGAAACCAAGTCCCTCCAGCTGGGCCTTCGCCACTTCAATCCTCCACAAAGGCAAGCTCACAAGTAGTATGAGTCAATGAGGTTCTCCATCTCAAGATAGGAAGAGCTTGGGGGCTGAACACAAGAAGTTCAAACTTTCAAGGAAAAAGGGATGCAGACTCAATATGAGGTGAAATTTCTCTAGAGTGTCTTTTCTCTCAATGATGAATTTTGTATCCAAGGCTTGTATATGGCTCAATTTATAGCCTTCAAATGGAATAGAAGGGTCGAGTCAGAGTGTTTCCAGTATATGGAAGGTCAAGGATCATAGATCTCATGACATGGCATGGGAACCCAACATATTTTTTTTTAATTTTTGAGCACAAAACCCGATGTACACGGGTTGTATTGGAGCAATCTGCATATACACGAGTTGTCTAACTGAGGCTCGCATATATGGACACAAATATGTATTTTTGAATCTAGAGTGAGAAAAAAGGGGCATTTAAGTCTGCGGAGGGAAATGAAATGCCATCAAGGAAATATGCATGGAGTGTGGAAAAAATTGCTATAACAGATTCCCCCTAATGTGTGAGGTCAGAGGAGTATCTGCGATGGCCAAAATACATTATAATTCCCAGAAGTGGAGTAATGAAGACTCAACTGGAAGAAATAGTTACTCATAAGAATATTACAATTCATATTGACTCTGTACACATGGATGCCAATATGAATGACACTATAGATCCATGTTGATATATATAAAATAATTTGTCATGGCCATGAATAAGCAATACAAAGTGGACATATGCCATAGGTTGTCATATCCACGAACAAGACACAGTGGAGTCCAGTCTCCAAATCAATTGAAGATATCTGTATACAATGGAGTACAATATGATCTTACATGATCACTGAAGTCATGTAGGTATTGGTCCGATGAAAGACAACAACATATATGGAGTGCCACTACTGTAAACTGGAGGTCCTCTACACTATCCACCGAAGGTGAAAGTCTACATTATGTGAATAAAGGAGTTAACAACGAACATAATGAGACTTCGTTTGATTACTGGTCATTGAGGTATACCATTAACAAATGCGAGACAACTCACCGATAATGAAAGTAGGTGTCAAGGCACTGAGTACATTCAAAAAGTGTGAATAAGGGTGTTAAGGTCGAACACTTGAAGAATCCATCGATCAGGAGACATTGAGTTATTCCCAACTATCGATGGTGGGATAACTTGCCACTGATGACTACAAGCCTCTAGGTACTCATAGGACTCTATAACTCAATTCTAGAATATATGAGATGAAGTCGATGGAAGGAGACTAACTGAAAGGAGAGCATTAAGGATTCTCTCATCATCCAGTATGAGGTACAAAGGAATATCTTGATGATTAGGAGGAGCTCAGATGAATAGGATGTTCATGAACCAATGACCATGTGCATCTCTCACATGCACCATATGAAAGTAGTACACGGAAGAGGACTAGAAACCAATGATGAACATTTCCGACAAAGGAAAGGAAACCACCAATAGGGCTAATAAAATCCAAGACACTACACAAATCCCAATGCATGAATATATTTTTTACCTTCAAACACAAGGGAAACCCCCCAGTCAACGACCAATGAGGAGATGTCATCTGTTGGGTTCAAGGTTACCTACCAATGATGAAAGTAGGCCCAGGGTGAAAGGTAGGACAACAACTTCATGTGACTCTGACATCCATTTGAAAGGGGATGGATGACATGCAAATTTAAGAGTTACGAGGAATGGCCGACACATGCTTCTACTTACTTTGAACAAGAGCATGAGATAGATGGATAACTCAGGCAGCGTAGAATTAACATTGATCATTGAAAAATGTTTTTGACACAGGAGGCATCAACGAACTCTCCATAGGGACTGGAAGAATAACCAATCAGAGGAGGAGAATCTAAGTAATGAGTTCAACTTCCTAAGGCCATGCTAAACCCAAACCTTGGATGAAATGGACTCAAGAGTTTGTGCTATGTTCAAAGGCAATATGATTGCTGCCAATAGGAGATAATATTCTTTTCTTGCCTGTATTTTTTTGGTTTTTTCATAGTAAAAGAAATGCTATGATACAAGAGAGTAAAGGAGTGTCACAAGTAAGCAACTAGTTACAACCAGTGGAGCATACCTATGCTTAATGCAAGGGAACGCATGCGGGACATGGACACTCAGGGGGATGTTTCCTCCACGGGTAAAGGGTGTCAAGCTGCAAATGATATATGCAAGGAATTGCTTGGATAATGTTAAGAATTGTTGGGGAAAAAGGATTATGACGAGAAAGTAGGAGATGACATTAGGCTCAACAATGCAAATAGGATAATGGGATGCAATTACAACTTAACCCGACAAGTGTCCTTTTTTGTAGATATTGGTCTCCTAGGCTTGAAAAAGTATAAATAATACCCAGGAGAACTCTTCTAGCCAATGGTGACTAGAGTATTCCTTTTTTGTAAGTAGTCTACTTGGTTCGGAAAAGGGTTAAACTTATACCAAAATAGACATCCTTTCAAATCCATTTAACGAGTGTGAAAGAGATAAGTTCACTCGACAATCTTTTCATTTTTTTTTGGGAGTCGGAAAAGAGCTTAACCAAGACTCAGTGGGAGTCCCATAGGTGGTGGTCAGAATGATATTGAGTAAGAAAATGAAGTTCGAATGAAAAGTCATATTAGGACTATAAGGAACTCCTAGACCTATGGAGTAACTTCTTCATGGGCGCCAAATGACAAAAGTGTTCTAACTAAGGTGCCCATGTTTGGTAAGTCTCTACCACTTAATAATGACACTTATAGTAGCAGCAAGAAGGTTTATTGTCACTAAGAAATGGATTTTTACCTAGGGCATGTGAATCACGGTCATAGGATGATGCATAAATGCAAAGCGGGGCCATAAACTATCCTATATGCCAATGATGGAATAAACCTTCCAGAGGCACAAACGAGCAACATGACGCTTGAAATCCATATAAACCCTGGACATAACCACTTCAAACCAGGTCTTTCACTGCACTATTAGTCCACATGGTCAAAAATAGGAAAAACAGGGTAACACTATATAAAGTGGGTAAAAATTATCTACTAATAGTAAAAAAAAAATTATTTTACCATATCATTTGAGTTTTTCACCCACATAGTGCTTTTGAAGCCATTTTGTCCCCAATATTCTAGTGACAATTTTAGTAGCTACAATAAACAAAATCTTAAACCATCTTGACCAAGTAAGTTCCTATCCTATTCTCTTCAATTTCCATGGTTTAATCATTAGTTTTAGTGCTCAAATTTTAAGTTTAAGAGGTCGTAACTTGGAAACTAGGGTGTACACATGCTATAGTTTATTAGGTCACATATACACGACCCCATGTACGTAATAAAAATGAATCCTACTTTCGTACATCGATCCTTATACATGACTATCGTAATGGTAGCTTGTGTACAACTCCACACACAAGGTTTTTAATAAAAAATGACTCAACATTTGATGTTTCCTTTGCAGGATGGTTATCGAATGGAGAGAAAGGGAGCATGAGGAGATCGATGCTATGGTGGAAAAAGATATGAGGGCCCAACAAGCTTTGAAAATATGCGGACTCTATAAATTTTGGGCCATAAAAGGAATGAGGGCTCAATCGAGGTTTCTCTAGACACTGATAAACTATTGGGATCCAGAGATAGAAGCCTTCAATTTCAATGGAAAACCATTGAGAATTGAAGTGGATGATATATAATTTATCACAGGATTTTCTCTCCAAAGAGAGATGGTAAATATCAACGCCCGAGGGGATGGAGGTGGGAGGAATATCGAGGAGTACATCGCCACCTATTATGTTGCAGGAATAGGGAAAGTAGGGATCCAATTCCCTATCAGGGTGATTGAGAACCTGAGTCTGAATATCACCATCCTAGTACTCACAAGGATATCAGGGTCGACCTCATTGAACCAGGCATCAAGGCCACTCATGTTCTATGTTGTGCAATGTTTGGGACCCATGGTTTACGATTGGTGCACCTCAATACTGGCCAACATGAAGAGCCATTTGACGAATTGTAAACTCGGGAGAATGAGGAACTTCGGGTTCACATCCATTTTATGTAGTTTTTTTATTTGAGAGGGTTCCAACTTTGATCCCTAGAGTAGATATTACTCCACATGGTCTATGCGATCCAACCATGTCACAGTGGATCGAGGTGATGAGATGGCTAGGAGGTGGTAGGGTGACAACCCCCTAAAACGATGAGTTCTTTCACTGGTGGTGACGACATATCATATCCATTGATGAATATCCCTATGAGGGGATTGAATAACAAGAAGACTGTGACACGCCATTGCCTCCAAGATCTTCCTTTGGAGAGATCGGTGATAATTGTTTTTTATATATTTCATTTTTTTGTGTTTTTCGATTTGATAAATGCAAACAAAAATGCAAATATTTTTGGTATGGTATCATGTATTAATGGTTATTTTCTTACGCAAACATTGGTCCATGATGACGAGATGGGTATCCATAACATTGATGCTGGGGCCAAGGAGATGAGATGGTAGGCGGGGATCCAGAGAGAGTTATCCAGAATGTGTAGGGAAAACTATCTCGTCTGACACACAAGATTCTTATTGTCCAGGTGGAGGATCTGCTAGAGGCGATGCAAAGGCAGGTGGTGGGTGTACCTTGTGCATGGGTGAGACTCTTCTGATGTCTTGAAAACATCGTAGTGTGTTATCATGACACACATCTGGGAACTCAAGCTTAGATTCCGTGGTTATGTGATGTACTGGTCGTATATGTATTTTGAGGGCATGAGCCCAATTTTGTACCATGACACCATATGCTTTGGACTTTAAAGGATGAAATATAAAAAATATTTTGGTCTTCAAATTTACTTGCATACATTATAATGGATGAATGTTTGAATGTGTGTTTTCTTTACTTATCTATATGACAAGTTCCAATCTAAAATGTAATTAGCATGTGCATAAGAGACTTGATTATAACTTCTAAGTATGTGATTATAAGTAATGAAATAAAAATATCGTTCCAAAATTCGTACCCATAGGAAACGTCGTAGTACTGTAGGATCCCTCACTCAGAAACTGTTGTTCAACAGACATATAACTAATTGGGAGTCTAGGGGAACTTCTAAAGATCGAACACCATGTGTAATGGTGTCGTGTAATATATCTATAACGATGCTATACTTGGACAAATTATTCGTTGATGGTTCCAGAAAAATGCCACATGAAGACACCAGTTGTCCCTTAGGTGAATAGATAACCCAAGCGGAAGAAGCCATGTTTTGTGTATGATGACTGGCACCGTCTATGAATCCTAAGTATACCAAATATTCCATTGAAATATTCCAACAAAGGGAAAACTTAATAAGCAAGCCAGTGATGAAAAAGAAAAAAAGAAGTATATACAAAAAGATACACTAATATACAAAGGTCACACCTAAGCTTGAAGGCTCAAGTGTAATACCTTTTAAGGTAGAGCCCATTTCTAGGCTCATCCAACACATTCCCCTCATAATATTCCAATTCATAGGCTCCTTTCTTTAGGACACATTGCACGATATAAGGACAGTGGCACATGAGGTTGAAATTTACTGCCCCTAACGGTTGTCTAGCTTGGTTATAAAGAAGGACCAACTCACCCTCAATGTACTTCCAGGGACAAATATACTTATCGTATTGAACCTTAACACATTGTTTATTCACTTCGATGGCCTTAGAGGCATCTTGACACTGCTCATCGAGGAGCTCTAGGTGTATGAGGCATTCTTCGAGATCGATCATGTTAGGTAGGAGATTGATTTCCAACTTAAGGGAAGGGATTTCACATTCAACAGGAAGAATCGACTCTGCGTCGTTGACTAACTAAAATGGTGAGAAAATGGTGGAAGTATTTACCATGGTTCCATATGCCCATAGTGTAGCGTAAAGCATCACATTCCAGTTAGATTTAGTCTTCCTGACAAGTTTTTTCAAAATGGTGTTTAGAGATTTATTCACGGCCTCTACTTGTCCATTTTCCTGGGGATAATAGGGGGAAGAATGATCTTGTGTAAACCCTAGTTTCGATGCCAACTATGTCATCATCTCATTCTGGAAGTGACTTCCATGATCAGTGACAATATCTTTCAGGATTCTGAATCGAGCTATAATCTGATTGAATACGAAAAGTGCTTCAGTCTCACCATCAGATTTAATGGTATGCCTGGCCTCAACCCATTTAGTGAAATAATCCACGACCATGATAATATGATGGTGCCCCCCCATCCAAGGTTGGGTTGTAGTCCAAGAAATACACCCCACACTTAGTGAAGGGATCGATGGTAATGAATGGGTGAAGAGGGGCAGGGTGCGAGCGTATTTTACGTGCAAACACCTGGGAAGGGTGACACTTCTTGATCGCTCCAACATAATCTTTAAGAATTGACGACCAAAAATAACCAGCTCGCAGTATCTTTTGGGCTGTCACAAGACCACATAAGTGACCACCACATGCCCCACTGTGATAGTCATTGAAAATGGCCTCAACCTCCTCGTGATTCAAACAATGACGCAAAATATCATCTACCCCTCGATGATACAACATGTCATCGATAATAAGATAGTTCTTTACCTAATGGCATATGCGTCGTTCTCGACAGATGCTGGGGAAGCTTCAGGGTTTGAAGGTAGATTAAAATATTTCCATACCAGGGGTATGAAGATGAGATAAGGAAGATATGTTCATCCGTGAATGAATCATCATGAAAAATATTCTCATCCAACCTAGGGAATTCTGACATCAGTTCTGCAAAAACTAGTGATTTATTGGATTTCACAGAGGCAAAATCAAGATCAAATTCTTGCAAAATAACCATCCATTTATTGTATTTCCCCCCTATGATACACCTTGTTTCTGCGGGTACCATTTGATTCCCTGGTATGAGATAGAGAAGGTAGGAGTTAACCATCATGCTAATAGAGACTTCGAACTAATCAGATCTATATATTACTCATCTCTAATAATTGTTATATTTATTACAGTGAGTAGTTGATTCGGAGGGCTCAATGGACCAAGTGGAAGGTGCCACGTCAATACCGCGTCGAATTCCGTGAGTGACATGGAGCCATGTGGATTTTCATGTGGTAGTGAGGTGGACCTTGGCCAATGGAAACCCAAAAAAATGGAAGGCCATAACTTTCGATCCTGAGCTCAGTTTTGAGAAAAATTATAGTCGTTGGAAAGATCTTGACGAGCAGAAGATGATAGTGTTTTCAAAGAGAGATTTTTAGATGGGTAATGGAAGAAATTTTTTAACACCCCATTCCCTTGAAAGTTCTTTAAGGGGGTCGGGTGTGTTGCAAAGTGGTAACGTAACATAGTTCCAACTCTAGGCTTCAATTGGTCACCAAGACTGCCTAAGACTGTTTAAAAAGGATTTTATGTTGTCTGGAATGCATGTTTTTAAAATACTGATATAAAATGTTAATTATCGTTGTTTTTGCAACATGTAGGACGGATTGAGAAATCACAGAGGTGAATAGTGAAACACAGTATGGACAACACCTCGCACATCAGAGACGAAGAGTCTGATGGTTGAATGGATAGAGAAACCCCTCCAAATTGATGGCCATTGTGAGAAGTCTGAAGGCAGATAATGAGAGACTTATGATATCCCATGCCGAACAGGAAGATATGAATGCAGTTCTACTATAGATCCTATCCAAAATTCAAAAACATCTATAGGAAGGCCCTAACAATGCATAATTACAACAATAAAAGAGCTTGAAAACCCCTTCGGATGCTCAAAATAATGGATTGGCTCACAAAAATGCGTGTTGTTTGGGAAATAATACCCTACAGACTAACAAGCTAGGGCTGAACTTGTACGCAGATCATGACCTCAAAGAAAACATTCTTAACCTATCACCCCAATACTCAAACCCCTTTTTCACACACAAGCATGGAGAAGATCTACTAACCTTTTTCTATCGATGTTTGATGTAGATCCTCCGTTGCGCTTTATCCGCTTGCTCTCGCTGCTCCTTCCAAAGACAATCCTACAATCAAGACAAAACACTACGCATGCATGCTATTCTTCTACCTAAGGGTTAGAGATTAAGCATAAATCAAATAAAATATATATCACTCGTGCATTGGGACGGGAAAAGTATTCTTTTATTAATCTCAAGATGAATCAACTTACAA
>JASDQU011027201.1:20052-31780 GCA_032191745.1 Picea mariana | reverse complement strand
AGAGAGAGAGAGAGAGAGAGAGAGAGGGGGTGGGGCGGGAAATGATTTTATCAATACATGTGAAAGTTATAATTATTTAACTTTACAACATATTATTAATGTTCTCCATTATCTATTTATATGTCTTATAAAATTTATAATTTCATTACAAATAAGAATTGTTATAAACTTTTTTAATAAAAAACATAGTTATAGACTCTTTTTCTTAATGATAGAGATAAAAATGTGAATACTTTCTTCTCCCTTCAGATTATAAATATATAGTGAAATATCTAGTAATCTAATCCAAAGTGCATCCAAAAAGTAGAAATTACCACTTAACTTTACCAAACACCCCAAATTGAACCCTTTTTTGTTTTCTAATATAATCTTGTCTAATAATACACATAAAAATTCTAGAAACCAACCTTTAAAATTTATATAAAACACCCTATTTTCAATATGCATGATATGAAAGAAACGTTTTTTTTTCTCATACCATCTTGTATAATTACACATATTGTTCAACAACATGCAATACACTAGATAAAATTGGACTCTAGTTAAAAACAAGTGTCATTAAAACTGGTCTGCATACAAATACCACCCATAAAACCACCTTTTGCATACCTCTTTCGAGGAACAACGATTTTGATTTGGAATAATTCATAAACCCTTCCAATTTCTGGATTCGCGAATATGTTTTTGAATACGTTTTCATAATAAGTATTTTGGGGTTGAGAAAAATTCCATTTTGATTATGGTGTCGAGAGGAGATGTGGTTACTTATATTAAAAAAATTAAAAAATATTTATATTCAAAAATTAAAAAAAATACAAATTCGTAAGTACAAAACTATGTAACTTCGTAATAACAGAACCCTCTTCATTATTTAATAAAAAATTCTATAAAATTTTAATACAGGGTAGTATGGTCAATAATGGATATTATTGAATCTTCTCTATAAAATTTTAATGCATGGTAGTATGGTTAATCATGTAGATTATGCTAGTTAACATTTTACTTTTTCTTCTCGGGTTCACAAAATTCATACAATGTGAATTTCTCCTTTGTAAAATGTTGTAGCATCCTTCTATAATGGAAATTTATTTGTCTGTCTGACTGACTACCGTCCTTACCAGCTTGCATTTTTTTTTTGTGTTCTATTGGTACTAACATTTACAATCACAGTATCTAAAGAGTAGGTTCAGACATTATTTGTGTGCTCTCTAGGGTTTGTATGTGTTTTTTAAGGTAATGATGGAGCATGTGTTATGGTATTCTCTTTTTTAACAGTTAAAAGAGATAAAGCTATAAATAGTTTTTCTTCCAAATTTTATTTCTTAATTAGAATGTGGTGTTTTGTATTTAGTCAACAAAATTCACAGAATTTAGTGAAATGTTTAGAGGTTAAAACTAGTGTTTATGAAGCTATGTTGAATTGCAATTACTGTTGAAATCAACTTATATCCATCTTAACCACGGATCTATCAAGAGAAGCTATCAAATATCTCGAGATGCAAAACTTTCCTTAAGTTTTTCACTCTAAAATAGGTTTACACATCAATAAATTTGATCATTTTTACGTTGGGTTTAGTGTTATTTTTCAACATGGTTGTGCTTTATTATTTGCCATATGTTCTGTATTTTCATTCGCCAATTCATAAAAATACTTAGGGAATTTTCATTGTTTTGTTTCGCCATGTTTCATTGTTTTTTTCTGCCATGGATCATACAAATGAAAATACTTAGCGAAGTTTCATTGTTTTGTTTCGCCATGTTTCATTGTTTTTTTCTGCCATGGATCATACAAATGGCATTGGTTCTATTTCGAATCACGATTTGTGGGTCGTGGTTGAATTGTTGGAGTTCAACTAAAAAAACATAGTAAAGTTTTTTCAATTAAAAAAATAAATAACAATAATAAAAATAAAGTCTATTAAATTAAATTTTACAATTATATTAATTTTGTAATTTGATATGGAATGAAACAATTAAAAAGATATTTACACGTCAAGAAATTGAATCCCTCTCAATGTTTCATAGATTGGAATTTAAAATGAATCTAAATATTAATCCGTACTACTACAATCAAGTAGATATTAATCATAATATATAATATATTTTGAACAAATGAATATGTTATAAGTATATATTTTGAACAAGTGAATATGTTATAAGTATAGTTCAAGTTAAATATAAAATTTTAGAAAATAAATAAACACCAAGTTGAATATTAAAATTGAGAATGTAAATGAGATATTATAAAAAATATAAAAAAAAATAATATTGGTTATTAATAAGTACCCTCATAAATTAATAAAATAAAAGTATGTAAAATTGGTCACATCAAAATGAATGTCCTTAATAGCTTTTTTGACCAATCAAAAATTGGAATAAGTAAAAGTTTAAAAAATATAAATTTAGTTTTAGTTTTAAAAAAATCAATTTAATAAATCGTTTTTTTTAAACATTGAAAATTTAATAATAATTTATAGTATGAAACTAGACTAATGCAAAGTCAAAAAACCTTCAATTGAGAATTTATAGAGGCAATTATTGCTAGATGATGTTACAATGCCAAAGATCATCAAAATCCTCTTCTAGACACTAGAAGAATTCTCTTGTAGAGCCTAGATTTGGGATGGATGAGTAGATTCCTCTCACAAAGACCAAATTTAAGTAACAAAGAGACATGCATTCACATTGATCAAAATTGATTTAATTTTGTGTGATAGTTATGTTTCTTAGATTTAAGGATTATTTTAAGTGGTTTCACCATCCACTTAAGACATGTTGTCAATGGAGGGTTATACATTACTAATTCAAATTTGGTCGAGTCCCTCTAAATTATAGTGTTTATTGTAGCTAGTGAATCTAGGATTAGCTTAATTGGTTGAACCATCCACCTAAGGCATGTTACTATGCCACATATCACTTCTTTAAATCCAATGAAGTCCTTATAAGTTACACTAACTATTGTCATTGTGAATATATGATATGCTCAATATAATTCAAATGTGATCTCCATATATACTACTACTTAAGTTGGGGATGGGGTAAAAAATACAAGGTAAATTCCTTCAAATTTTACCAATTATATTACCTTAATGTGTGTATCATGGAACATGACATAATGTACTAGTGGAGTGATTGATTAACAATTATGTTGAAAGAAAGAAGAATTATTTATTAAAGGTGGTATAAGGACAACAATGAGAAGGAAAGATGTGAATACCAATATTTGATTGGATCAACATGCAATGTGTTTACTAGTGGACGGTTTGATGGAAAACACTTCCGCCTATGATACTAACATATCCCAAAAAATGAGAAGGAGAATGATTAATATAAAAGATGAAAAGAATAATGAAAATGTGGGAGAAGGAATGTTATGATAATGTTTTTGAAGTGAAAAATGTATAAATGTATGTGATTATTTTCCTTTTGTGTTGGGTATTTTTTTTGGATGTGTAAATGAGTAAAGAGTGTGTTCAATTTGAGTAAGGTTAGCTTGGATTTGTTCACTGAGATTTATGTAACCTTTAGTTTCAATAATAAATTCATTGGTTTCCTTCTAAGTAGAAGACGACACAATTCTCTATGAGTTATCTTATTCAACAATGAGCCTTATGTCTTCTACCTTGGGATAGACATATCTAAGAAACTCACCTACACTCCTCTAAGAAACTCACCTACACTCCTCTTATTACATACAGATGAGGTAAAAACCTACATTTTATCTCTCTAAATACCACTCAAATCCACAATAATACAATGGTTTGTAGTGTTTCTCATCTTGACTCCATAAGCATGTCCTACTCATATTTTGCAATGCCCTTTTACAATGCAATGATCATGGCTTTTGTAAAAGCATGAAAGGATAGGAACATTACATGCATGACCTCTATAAATTCTTTTTTGTTATCTTTTGAGGTCACTATGAAAGTGCTTACACCATGTTTGGGGATGCTTCATTTTATGTGGGGTTCATGGTGTGTTAATTACCCTTAGTTGTTATATGATAGAGATGCACATTGGAGATATATTACTCTTGGATTTTTATACCATGAATAGATTCTTATGTGGAATACTCCCTTAGGACATTGAATACATATGTGGCTTACTGGATTTCTTCATGGAGCATGCACATAGAGGTTAGTTATTTTCTTCGAAGGATGATTTTACTTGGAGGAGTGTTGGACATATTGGAAGAGGAAATTGAGCCATAGATGCACAAGGACACTTGGTTTCTTATATGAAGGTTTGTATGTGACTTGAGGACTCTTGGGTTAAGGGGTGATCATAAAGGTGGGGTGGAACCATAGGTACACATGGATTAGAATGGAGAATTGGATCATTGGAGCCTTTGGAGGATGAACATTGAAGAAATCTCATGGATCATTTATCCTTGAACCCTTGCTTGTTGGGCATGCTAACATTGGAGCTTGGCATGTCTGATTAGATAAGTTGTTCTTTATGGAATGAATCCACTTTATGTTTTTCGGTCTCCCTCACGTTTCATATCAATAAAGGGAGGAGAAATTATTTTAATTACTTGTACCTATTTTCTCATAAACTCACGCTTGAAATAGATATGTGAGACTAGGGAAAAATTGTCTTAATGTACTCTTGTTCATGTGTATTCTGTCTCTTTGTTTTAAGTGCTAGGGTTCTTAAAGTGGTTTCAAAGAAATACTAGGCTTAGGGAACTTTTAGAATATTGCATTGGGATAAACCCTAAAGGACCTAAGGAAACATTTTATCATATATTTATTGTGAGAGACGAAGATTAGGGTTTTGTGGAATTTCAAAACCCCGGTGCTACTTCGTGTCCTTATTATGGAGAAACAAGAGAAGATAATATTTAGACTTATGGGATGCTACTATAGGTTTCAAGGAATATCTTTGGTGGAGTGTCGAACATTAGTTAGACGAGTTGGTGACTCGGGTTTTATTACGGTTTCCCTAGATAAAATTCGACTTGTATTAGCTTGTGATAAGCTACTAGTGTGTGCATATATATATAGATTGTTTCAATTGTTCAAATACTGTGTTGTTCCATATTTGAATTTTAGCTTATGTTTCCTTCTTGATTACGTAGATTCTAGCATAAGTTGTTCAAGTTGTTTCAACTTAACATAACTATGAATTGGTTAAGTGACTTAACACATATCTAGAATATAATAGCACAAATTTACTACTGTTATAATATGTTTGAATAAGACATTTCAATTTTTTTATATGCTTGAAAAGTGTGCCCCAAGGGTTGTAGATTTGTGGTATTGAAGTGCACTTCAATTGTATTTATTTTCTTCGGTTTCCCTATGAAATTGAGTTGAATAAAAGTGAAATATTGCAGTTTTAAATTAATATTTCAGATTCTACCCTAAGGTTGGAAGTTCATAGGAAATAATTCATCTAAGAAAACTCAAGATTGAGGTGAAAATTCTAAATTTACATTAATTGTAAATGAGAAAAATTTTGATACTTCAATGCCAAGACTATCTCCTAATGAGAGTTGGAAAAAGGGTGTTCACTGTCGGCTTCATTTTACAAAATAGTACAAAAATATTGATTATTTTTGGAGTGAATTACATCGTTGTGGTTAGGTTCCATATAGTGGTGTTCCTTGAATTCCTTAAAGAAAGGGAATTGAGGTACATATATCCCATAGTGTAGTGAACCTTAGTAGATAAAATATAGAAACATTTGACTTCAGAAAAATAAAATGCACAGACACAATAGACAACACAAGAATGTAAAGAGAACCCTAAGGTAGGGTGACACTATAATATACTCCTTGTGGAAAGAATAAGTCCTTCTTGAGCCACACTTGCTACAATACAATCCTCAACATTGAACATATCTCAATATAATGATACCCATTTGTATATATATGATCTTATGAGTATACCTTAGGGTCAATGCCAACTATCTCTTATTATTATATTATTCCCTATAACTACCAGGTGGGCCTATTTCTTACCCACCTACTATCAAGTGGGTTTATTTCATGATTATGGTCACATTACACTAATTATCCTCCTTGGGTACCTCCCTAGCTACCCGATATTATCCTCCCTAGTTACATTTCATTAAATCACCCTTTGTATATTTTGTCTTAAAAACATGAGTAAAAGCCATATAATATGATCTACTTAAAAATGTAGTCAACTAGTACCAAGCCAGAGCATACATCCCTCCTAGTGAAATGTGAACATGGGTTCAATTTCTTATTTACCACCTTTATCTTGATTCTAATTTCTCCTTTGGATCCATGTTGTCATTGTGCTACTCTAATATCTACATGCATTTCTTTTATTCTTCCATGTATGTAACATCCCCACTACAATCCCCAATTTAATTAATGTTTAATGTAGATATAATGTGTTTCCAAGGCCAAAGTGATGCATATGTGAATTGTATTTAATGTTGTAATAATAAAAATGTGATGTCATTTGCTAAGGGGACATGTACTAAAATGGGGGATGAATTAATCCAAAAGAGAAGGGAGGGTCTAAGAGAATTCCTAAGAGGGGGATCAAGGCGGAATTATCCATGTATATTAATTCAACCCATTTTCCTAAATTTTTCATTGGTATATGAACCCTCTAATTTCTAATTGAGTGTTCCCAAATTCAATCAATGAATATTTGTAAGAAGGTGGGTGTGAAAATTCATATCCCATAGTTATTGGGAACATGGGGGATGAGTACAATCAACTTGGGGAAGTGTGTGAGTCAATAAAATAAAGCCAAAGGGAGGAAATTTGTATGGGTTCAGATAGTATTTTTAGTCAATCATTTTTTCTGCATGAGCAACAAGTAGAGATAAATAAAGAAATCTTAGGTTGGAGCAACCATCGAGGGAGAATGATGGAGCATTTTTGTAGCGTATTGGAGATGATGATTGAAGAGTCAAGTTGTCAGACATAAAGAGTGAACTCCTATGAGAGTTGCACTATAACAACAAGTGTTTTCTATTGTTGTTGATAGTTTTCCTCACAGTGAGTTCCCTTGAGTTTATAAGCTAAGAGATTCCTTGTTACATGTGCTAGAGAGACCCTATTAAACAAATGGGATGCTTGAGGGACTAATATCAGTGAAGGGATACATTCCTTGGGTTAGGCGGGTCAAGAGGAAGAGATTTCGTGGAAAATTGAGATAGTTGTAGGAGAATAGCAGTGGGTTGGGGGTTTTTTAAGTTGTGAGTGGACAGTGAGAGACCACCCTCTTTTTTGGATTGTTATCCCTAGCTTGAGGGTTATTTTTTGTTGATATTTGGAACATCAAGTCTATGGTTGGGTGGAACGTCCATCGCAAGCAGTTGGTTGCACAATATTTATAAAAGATAAGTGTTTTATCTTGCTTATGTTGTATTGTGAGTTTATTTGATGTGCATGAACTCTGGGTATTTGGGATTGATTTATATGTTGTTTTAATTAAGTTTATTAGTTGCATTTCATGTTTTTTTTTTTAATTTTTGTAGATGCATGTAATTATTTATAACATAGAGTATCTAAAATGGTTTTAATTCGTAGATGAAAGCTAGAGGAAATTAATTTAGTTTGTTGTAAATTTTTAATTTATGAGGATTATGTTCCATAATGTTCTTCAACTGGGATAAGGGAAATTACATTATGGTATCAAAGCATCTAGTTCAAATACCTAGCTTGCATGGGCCAAGATAGTTGTGAATTGAGTAATTCGATGTTGCAGACTTTGATCTGTGTGAGTTTGGGAAAAAATGAATAAAATTATAGTGAAATCAACAAATTCATGGGTAAAATCTGAGTTTAAATGAATCATGGTTGTCTAAGAGAGGTTCAATGGAGTAAATATACTTATTTGTAGAGTTAAATTTGACTTGGAAGGTTGAAATTCAAGAGTTAATGGCTATTGTAGAGTTGCAGGAAGTTTGGTGGATCCACGATCAAGATCGCATTTGATATCATGATCAATGGCGTAGATTCATTTTGATAAATTTAAAAATTCATTAGGTTTTAACCATTTGAAAGGTTGATCCGATCAATGGAAAGAATTCATTTTTGGTCATTTTGAAGTTGAAACAAATCGATGGCCGAGATTCGTTTTTATTTGTTTCGAAATGGATCAAATCAACGATCTAGATTCATTTTCGGTATTTGATAGGTTGGGGTCGATCAACGACCAATATTCAATTTAGAGGTTTGCAAAGTGGAGATAATTGATGGTGAAGATCATCTTGGATTAGAAATACATGGCCTAAATTCACCTAGATTTCGATAAAAAGTCACTAAGTGTTTAAGGTCACCAACAGAATTCATCGATGGTCGATGGTAAAATCAACATGATTGGCTCAGAGTTGGATTTGGCCAAAATAATATTTGATCAATGATGCTCGGTGGTTGAGGATAACACAATTTTGGAAAAAATTTTACGTTTCCAAAAGAAATCTTCGAAGGTTGATCGTCGATGATTGGGTGTTAGTAGAGTTGGATGAGGTTTGGTAAATCAATGACTAAGATTATTTTTTCAATGGGAGATCGATGACCTAGANCAAAATAAATCTTCGAAGGTTGATCGTCGATGATTGGGTGTTAGTAGAGTTGGATGAGGTTTGGTAAATCAATGAATGATATTATTTTTTCAATGGGAAATCGATGACCTAGATTGATCGAAAATTTTTCCAATTATTGAAGTTAGCCAAGGAAAATTATCGATGGTCGGGTCAGTGGGATACAACAAAGTGTTTTTAGTCGCTAACAAAAATCATCAATGAATGACGGGTCGATGGTTAAGCATTGACCAATTCAATGGAGTGTTTCAATAGAGAAAGATAGGTCTTCGATGGTTGATGGGCCAATGGTCAACCATCGGCCAAATCGACAAGGTGGTTGGGTCATCCAAGAGAAATGGTTAATGGTCGATGAAGGAAAGTGAATGATGATGTGGCATTCCATGTCAAAATCCATGTTTCATGTTACATTATCATCGATGTGTCATGCCATGTCATTCAAGTTAACATTTTAGGATGATGTGTCATGCCACATCAACAGTTTCCAGGTTAGCAAAGAGAGGGTCAATGGTCAGGGTTCGGTGGATTTTGTGAGAAGTTTTGATTTGACAAGATAATTGGTCGATGGCCAATGATTGGGCATCATGGAGATTTTTGGAAAAGTTTGGTTTGGAAATGAGAATCAATTGATAATTGATGTAGTGTCGGAGATCAATGGTCGAGATTATTTAAGTTATCGACCAACGGTGGAAATCCATCTGTGTGCCTAGGGAAGGTTTATTAGGTCAACGGTTGAGATTTATCTCGATTTGAGATCAATGGAACATATTTAAAAGGTTGTTATAACAATAAAACAATCAATTTTTATATGAAAATTTCCAAATTTTTCATATTTTTGAAGATCATTAAATTGTGGGGCATTTTTGAAGGCCTAAACGACATTTTTAGCCAATCAAAACCCACAAGAATAGAGTGTACCATGGTAAAAAATTTCTATGAATCTCAAATAAAAGAACTTGAAGAGATTTATCCAATGAGGTATTCAAGGAACAAAACAAAGCTCGTATGAGAAAGTTACATCCAAAATAGTAAGGGTAAAATTTTGGCAGAAATTTACTTCCAAATGACATAAATCCTTACTCAAAAGTTTGTTTGGGGCACAAGAAGTGTCCATCGAAATATTATGATCCATATAAGACGATCATGGAGCCAATTTTGGAATCTGGGTATATAAAAATGTGCAAGAAGAAAAAGAAGACACATGTAGCATATAGGAAAAAATTGGGTAAAAAAATAAAAAATTCTTCAGACCATAACTTTGATCTCAGAGCTTGGATTTGAGCACACAAATATTTTTTGGAGAGGTATTGAGAATAATAAGGGATCTATCCACCAATAATTTTGATTTCGGCGCTAAAATTTCTTAGAAAAGTGATAAAAGATATTTTTGTAGTAGTAAAAGAGTGGAAATTGCAACCTGTAAATGTTGTAACTTTTTGCTCAGAAATCATATTGAGTCATGAGTATAACTGTTGGAAATTTTCTTCATAAAGGAATGCATATAAGGAATCATATTTTTATTTAATGCATTGTGTCCTTCATAGATTTGGATAAATATTATCATGTATTCTAATAGATGAAATGTTTTTTTATGCATGTTTTAACAATAATTATAACATTCACATTTATTGCAGAATTAGAGGTACAAGAAAGCAACTTTTGTTCATATACGAGGACTACAGTTATGGAAGATTCTCTTGGATCTTACAGCCATGAATAAGAGATAATAGGTCTCCAGGTCATCATGGGAAATTCTAAGACATAGTGAAATGGAAGAAGAGACGGGAAGGATCATGTAACTAAGAGAAGCCTACATAGGGAAGTGCATAGCTATAGAGATGATAATGAAAATATTATGAAGTCTCAAGAAGAGATACTTCAGAGCTTAAATATTTTTCATAAGAAATTCAATAAAGACTTTGGCACCAAGAAAGCATCTAGTGCTAGAGAAGTGGCATCATCTAGATCTGAAACAAAAAGGGATTATCATGTAAATGATAGGAACTAAAGAAGCATGAGTAGGAACCACCATTATCCATAGAAATATACTAGAAGAACTCATGCAAGTCCAGGGACAAGGAGCATCCCAAGTGTGTTTCAGGTCTGGAGGAAAAGGAGAAGGAATGAGGTAGACATCATGCAAGGTGAGCTCAAGAAGATCAAGCCAAAAACTTTCAATGGTGAGCATAAGAAAGGAGAAGAGGTCGAGGCTTGTATATTGGAAATGATGAGATATTTCTATCTGCATGGTTACCCCTCCCATGTAGAATCTAGAATCTCCACCTACTACTTGCAAGGAAAGGTAGCCATGTGATGGGATAAACTTAAACAAGTGAAGAACCTTGATGATAAGAGGATCTCATGGAGGTAGTCCAAAGGATATTTCCAAGAGAAATATTTTTCCAAGCATTATTATGAAATAAATATGAAAGATTTATTTGAACTCAAGTTGGGAAGTATGACAATGGGAGAATATTAAAAGAGGTTCTTTTAATTGTTGAAGTATGTTGACTTCATAAAAAATGAAAAGGTCAAAACACAAGGTTTCTAAGTGGGTTACCCTCCTTCTACCATGATAAGCTACAATATGGTAACCCCAATACCTTATAGGAAACCATAAGGAGAGCAAGGCATATTTATGATCAAATCAAAGGAAGGCCATATTTCCAAAAATCTTGGGACGACAAGATGAAAGGTAAAAATGATCAAAGGAAGAAAGGTTTTAAGCAACCCTTTTTCAAGAACAACACCTAAGAAAATCAATAAGGAGAGTCAACCCAAAATAAGCACAAGACTATATATTCATTTGGGAAAAGGTCAAGCCAACAACCTATAGAATGTTTGGGATGTGAGGGAAATCACTTATATAAGGACTACCCTCACAAAGGAGAAAGAATGAGGACTACCCACAACATTGAGGAGGATGAAACAATAGAAGACATGGGAGGAAACATGCCAAGGATTTATGTAACCTTGGACAATAAGCAAGTAAAATATCAGTCCCCCGTGATTGAAGTGGGAGGTAAGATTCATAACGAACCCATAGAAATTTCAATTGATTTTGGAGCTAGCCATAATTACATAAACTCTAACATTGTTAAAATATTTCACTTGCAAAGGAGTAAGCATAAGAAATCTTAGCTACTTTAGTTATCCACATGAGCTAAGGGAAAGATGAATGATTTAGTTA
>JASDQU011027201.1:5600-19720 GCA_032191745.1 Picea mariana | reverse complement strand
TACCTTAATGTGTGTATCATGGAACATGACATAATGTACTAGAGGAGTGATCGATTAACAATTATGTTGAAATAAAGAAGAATTATTTATTAAAGGTGGTATAAGGACAACACTGGCAAGGAAAGACGTGAATACCAATATTTGATTGGATCAACATGCAATGTGTTTACTAGTGTACGGTTTGATGGTAAACACTTCCGCCTATGATACTAACATATCCCAAAAAAAGAGAAGGAGAATGATTAATATAAAACATGAAAAGAATAATGAAAATACGAGAGAAGGAATGTCATGATAATGTTTTTGAGGTGAAAAATGTATAAATGTATGTGAATATTTTCCTTTTGTGTTGGGTATTTTTTTTGGATGTGTAAATGAGTAAAGAGTGTGTTCAATTTGAGTAAGGTTAGCTTGGATTTGTTCACTTAGATTTATGTAACCTTTGGTTTCAATAATAAATTCATTGGTTTCCTTCTAAGTAGAAGATGACACAATTCTCTATGAGTTATCTTATTCAACAATGAGCCTTATGTCTTCTACCTTGGGATAGACATATCTAAGAAACTCACTTACACCCCTCTTATTACATACAGATGAGGTAAAAACCTACATTTTATCTCTCTAAATACCACTCAAATCCACAATAATACAATGGTTTGTAGTTTTTCTCATGTTGACTCCATAATCATGTCCTACTCATATTTTTCAATGCCCTTTTACAATGCAATGATCACTTTTTTTGTAAAAGAAAGAAAGGATAGGAACATTACATGCATGACCTCTATAAATTCTTTTTTGTTATCTTTTGAGGTCACTATTAAAGTGCTTACACCATGTTTGGGGATGATTCATGTTATGTGGGGTTCATGGTGTGTTAATTACCCTTAGTTGTTCTATGATATAGATGCACATTGGAGCTATATTACTCTTGGATTGTTATACCATGACTAGATGCTTATGTGGAATACTCCCTTAGGACATTGAATACATATGTGGCTTAGAGGATTTCTTCATGGAGAATGCACATAGAGGTTAGTTATTTTCTTGGGAGGATGATTTTACTTGGAGTAGTGTTGGACATATTGGAAGAGGAAATTGAGCCATAGATGGCACAAGGACACTTTGTTTCTTATATGAATCTTTGTACGTGACTTGAGGACTCTTGGGTTAAGAGGTGATCATAAAGGTGGGGTGGAACCATAGGTACACATGGATTAGGATGGAGAATTGGATCATTGGAGCCTTTGGAGGATGAGCATTGAAGACATCTCATGGATCATTTATCCTTGAACCCTTGCTTGTTGGGCATGCTTACATTGGAGCTTGGCATGTGTGATTAGATAAGTTGTTCTTTATGGACTTAATCCACTTTATGTTTTTTGATCTCCCTCACATTTCATATAAATAAAGGGAGGAGAAATTATTTTAATTACTTGTACCTGTTTTCTCATAAACTCACGCTTGAAATAGATATGTGAGACTAGGGAAAAATTATCTTAATGTACTCTTATTCATGTGTATTGTTTCTCTTTGTTTTAAGTGCTAGGGTTCTTAAAGAAGTTTCAAAGAAATACTAGGCTTAGGGAACTTTTAGAATATGTCATTGGGATAAACCATAAAGGACATAAGTAAACATTTTATCATATATTTCTTGTGAGAGATGATGATTATGGTTTTGAGGAATTTCAAAACCTCGCTGCTACTTGGTGTGCTTATTATGGAGAAACAAGAGAACATAATATTTAGACTTATGGGATGCTACTATAGGTTCCAAGGAATATCTTTGGTGGAGTCTTGAACATTGGTTAGACAAGTTGGTGACACGGGTTTTATTGTGGTTTCCCTAGAAATGTTTTTACTTATATTAGCTTGTGATAAGCTACTAGTGTGTGCATATATATATATAAATTGTTTCATTTGTTCAAATACTGTGTTGTTTCATATTTGAATTTTAGCTTATGTTTTCTTCTTGATTATGTATATTCTAGCATAAGTTGTTCAAGTTGATTCAACTTAACATAACTATGAATTGGTTAAGTGACTTAACACATATCTAGAATATAATAGCACAAATTTACTAATGTTATAATATGTTGGAATAAGACATTTCAATTTTTTTAAATGGTTGAAAAGTGTGCCCCAAGGGTTGTAGATTTGTGGTATTGAAGTGCACTTGAATTGTATTTATTTTCTTCGGTTTCCCTATGAAATTGAGTTGAATAAAAGTGAAATATTGCAGTTGTAAATTAATATTTCAGATTCTACCATAAGGTTGGAAGTTCATAGGAAATAAGTCATCTAAGAAACCTCAAGATTGAGGTGAAAATTCTAAATTTACATTAATTGTAAATGAGAAAAATTTTGATACTTCAATGCCAAGACTATCTCCTAATGAGAGTTGGAAAAAGGGTGTTTACTGTCGACTTCATTTTACACAATAGTACAAAAATATTGATTATTTTTGGAGTGAATTACATCGTTACGGTTAGGTTCCATATAGTGGTGTGCCTTGAATTCCTTAAAGCAAGGGAATTGAGGTACATATATCCCATAGTGTAGTGAACCTTAGTAGATAAAATATAGAAACATTTGACTTTAGAAAAATAAAATGCACACACACAATAGACAACACAAGAATGTAAGGAGAACCCTAAGGTAGGGTGACACTATAAAATACTCCTTGTGGAAAGAATAACTCCTTATTGAGCCACGCTTGCTACAGTACAATCCTCAACATTGAAAATATCTCAATATAATGATACCCATGTGTATATATGATCTTATGAGTATACCTTAGGGTCAATGCCAACTATCTCTTATTATTATATTATTCCCTATAACTACCAGGTGGGCCTATTTATTACCCACCTACTATCAAGTGGGTTTATTTCATGATTATGGTCACATTACACTAATTATGATCCTTGGGTACCTCCCTAGATACACCATATTATCCTCCCTAGTTACATTTCATTAAATCCCCTTTTGTATACTTTGTCCTAAAAACATGAGTAAAAGCCATATAATATGATCTACCAAGAAATGTAGTCAACTAGTACCAAGCAGGGACATACATCCCTCCTAGTGAAATGTGGACATGGGTTCAATTTCTTATTTACCTCCTTTATCTTGATTTTAATTTCACCTTTGGATCCATGTTGTCATTGTGCTACTCTAATAACTATATGAATTTATTTTATTCTTCCATGTATGTAACATCCCCACTATAATCCCCAATTTAATTAATGTTTAATGTAGATATAATGTGTTTCCAAGGCCAAAGTGATGCATATGTGAATTGTATTTAATGTTTTAATAATAATAAGGTGATGTCATATACTAAGGGGACATGTACTAAAATGG
Organism: Picea mariana; assembly: GCA_032191745.1. NCBI lineage: Eukaryota > Viridiplantae > Streptophyta > Pinopsida > Pinales > Pinaceae > Picea > Picea mariana. The sequence continues at coordinate 16,357 of JASDQU011027201.1, read as the reverse complement.
GAGATGAATTAATCCAAAAGAGAAGGGAGGGTCTAAGAGAATTCCTAAGAGGGGGATCAAGAGGGAATTATCCATGTATATTAATTCAACCCATTTTCCTAAATTTTACGTTGCTATATGAACCTTCTAATTTCTAATTGAGTGTTCCCAAATCCAATCATTGAATAAATGTAAGAGGGTGGGTGTGGAAATTCATATCCCATAGTTATTGGGAACATGGGGGATGAGTACAATCAACTTGGGGAAGTGCGTGAGTCAATAAAATAAAGCCAAAGGGAGGAAATTCGTATGGGTTGGGATAGTATTTTTAGTCAATCATTTTTTGTGCATGAGCAACATGTAGAGAGAAAGAAAGAGATCCTAGGTTGGAGAAACCATGGAGGGAGAATGATGGATCATTTTTGTAGCATATTGGAGATGAAGATTGAAGAGTCAGGTTGTCAGTCATAAAGAGTGAACTCCTATGAGAGTTGCACTATAAAAACAAGTGTTTTCTATTGTTGTTGATAGTTTTCCTCACAGTGAGTTCCCTTGAGTTTATAAGCTATAAGATTCCTTGTTACCTCTGCTAAAGAGACCCTATTAAAAAAATGGGATGCCTGAGGGACTAATATCAATGAAGGGATACATTCCTTGGGTTAGGCAGGTCAAGAGGAAGAGAGTTGGTGGAAAATTGAGATAGTTGTAGGAGAATAGCAGTGGGTTGGGAGTTTTTCAAGTTATGAGTGGATAGTGAGAGACCACCCTCTTTTGTGGATTGTTAGCCCTAGCTCAAGGGTTATTTTTTGTTGATATTTGACATCAAGTCTATGGTTGGGTGGAACGTCCATCCCAAGTAGTTGGTTGCACAAATCTTTATAAGAGATAAGTGTTTTATCTTTCTTATGTTGTATTATGAGTTTATTTGATGCGCATGAACTCTGGGTATTTGGGAATGATTTATATGTTGTTTTAGTTAAGTTTATTAGCTGCATTTCATGTTTTTTTTTTAATTTTGTAGATGCATGTAATTAGTTATAACATAGAGTAGCTAAAATGGTTTTAATTCGTAGATTAAAGCTAGAGGAAATTAATTTAGTTAGTTGTAAATTTTTAATTTATGAGCATTATGTTCCATAATGTTCTTCAACTGGGATAAGGGAAATTACATTATGGTATCAAAGCATCTGGTTCAAATAACGAGCTTGCATGGGCCAAGACAATTGTGAATTGAGTAATTCGATGTTGCAGACTTCGATCTATGTGATTTTGGGAAAAAATGAATTAAATTATAGAGAAATCAACAAATTCATGTGTAAAATATGAGTTTAAATGAATCATAGTTGTCTAAGAGAGGTTCAATGGAGCAAGTATACATATTTGTAGAGTTAAATTCAACTTGGAAGGTTGAAATTCAAGATTTAATGGCTATTGTAGAGTTGTAGGAAGTTTGTTGGATCGACAATCGAGATCGCATTTGATATCATGATCAATGGAGTAGATTCATTTTGATAAATTTAAAAATTCTTTAGGTTTTAGCCATTTGAAAGGTTTACCCGATCAATGGAAAGAATTCATTTTTGGTCATTTTGAAGTTGAAACTGAACGATGGCCGAGCTACGTTTTTAGTTGTTTCGAAAATGGATCAAATCAATGGTTTGGACTCATTTTCAGTAGTTGATATGTTGGGGTCGATCAACGACCAAGATTCAATTTACAGGTTTGCGAAGTGGAGATAATTGATGGTGAAGATCATCTTGGATTAGTAATACATGGCCTAGATTCACCTAGATTTCGATAAAAAGTCACTAAGTTCTTAAGGTCACCAACATAATTCATCGATGGTCGATGGTAAAATCAACACGATTGGCTCAGAGTTGGATTTTTCCAAAAGAATCTTTGATCAATGATGCTGAGTGGTCGAGGATAACAAAATTTTGGAAAAAAATTCACGTTTCCAAAAGAAATCTTCGAACGTCGATCGTCAATGATTGGGTGTTAGTAGAGTTGGATGAGGTTTGGTAAATCAATGACTGAGATTATTTTTTCAATGGGAGATCGATGACCTGTATTGATCGAAATTTTTTCCAAGTATTGAAGTTAGCCAAGGAAAATTATCGATGGTCAGGTCAGTGGGATACAACAAAGTGTTTTTAGTCACTAACAAAAATCATCAATGACCGATGGGTCGATGGTTGAGCATCAACCAATTAAATGAAGTGTTTCAATAAAGAAAGATAGGTCTTCGATGGTTGATGGGCCAATGGTCAACCATCGGCCAAATTGACAAGGTGGTTGGGTCGTCCAAGAGAAATGGATAATGGTCGATGAAGGAAAATGAATGATGATGTGGCATTTCACATCAAAATCCATGTTTCATGTCGCATTATCATCCATGTGTCATGCCATGTCATCCAAGTTAACATTTTAGGATGATGTGTCATGCCACATCAACATCCATGTGTCATGCCACATCAACAGTTTCCATGTTAGCAAATAGAGGGTCGATAGTCAGGGTTCGGTGGATTTTGTGAGAAGTTTTGATTTGAAAAGATAATTGGTTGATGGCCATTGATCGAGCATTGGGGAGATTTGCGAAAAAGTTTGGTTTGGCAATGAGAATCGATTGATAATTGATGTAGTGTCAGAGATCAATGGTCGAGATTATTTAAGTTGTTGACCAACAATGGAAATCCATTTGTGTGCCTGGGGAAGGTTTATTAGGTCAACGGTTGAGATTTATCTCGATTTGAGATCAATGGAACATATTTAAAAGGTTGTTATAACAACAAAACAATAATTTTTTATATGAAAATTTCCAAAATTTTCATATTTTTGAAGATCATTAAATTGTGGGGCATTTTTTAAGGCCTAAACGACATTTTTAGCCAATCAAAACCCACAAGAATAGAGTGTACCAAGGTAAATTTTTTATATGAACCTCAAATAAAAGAACTTGAATAAATTGGGTAAAACAATTAAAAATTCTTCGGATATAACTTTCATCTCAGAGCTTGGATTTGAGCACACATAGTTTTTGGAGAGGTATTGAGAATAATAAGGGATTTATCCACCCAAAATTTTGATTTGGACGCTAAAATTTCTCAGAAAAGTGATAAAAGATATTTTTGTAGTAGTAAAAGAGTGGAAATTGAAACCTGTAAATGTTGTAACTTTTTGCTCAGAAATCATATTGAGTCATGAGTATAATTGTTGGAAATTTGTTTCATAGAGGAATGCATCTAAGGAATCATATTTTTATTTAATGCATTGTGTCCTTCATAGATTTAGATAAATATTATCATGTATTCTAATTGATGAAATGTTTTTTTATGCATGTTCTAACAATAATTATTACATGTACATTTATTGCAGAATTAGAGGTACAAGAAAGAAACTTTGGTTCATATACGAGGACTAGAGCTATGGAATATTCTCATGGATCTTACAACCATGACTAAAATATAATAGGTCTCCAGGTCATCATGGGAAATTCTAAGACATAGTGAAATGGAGGAAGAGACAGGAAGGATCATGAAACTAAGAGAAGCCTACATAGGGAAGTGCATAGCTATAGAGATGATAATGAAAATATTATGAAGGCTCAAGAAGAGATACTTCAAAGCTTAAATATTTTGCATAAGAAATTCAATAAAGACTTTGGCACAAAGAAAGCATCTAGTGCTAGAGAAGTGACATCATCTAGATCTGAAAGAAAAATGGATGATCATGGAAATGATAGGAACTAAAGAAGCGTGAGTAGGAACCATCATTATCCACATAAATATACTAGAAGAACTCATGCAAGTTCAGGGACAAGGAGCATCCCAAGTTTGTCTCGGGTCTAGATGAAAAGGAGAAGGCATGAGGTAAACATCTTGCAAGGTGAGCTCAAGAAGATCAAGCCACAAAATTTCAATGGTGAGCATAAGAAAGGATAAGATATCGAGGCTTGTATATTGGAAATGATGAGATATTTCTATCTGCATGATTACCCCTCCCATGTAGAATCTAGAATTTTCACCTACCACTTGCAAGGAAAGGCATCCATGTGGTGGGATCAACTTAAACAAGTGAATAACCTTGATGATAAGAGGATCTCATGGAGGTAGTCCAAAGGATATTTCCAAGAGAAATATTTTTCCAAGAATTATTATGAAATAAATATGAAATATTTCTTTGAACTCAAGTTGGGAAGTATGACAATGGGAGAATATGAAAAGAGGTTATTTTAATTGTTGAAGTATGTTGAATTCATAAAAAATGAGAAGGTCAAAACACAAGGTTCCTAAGTGGGCTACCCTCCTTCTACCATGACAAGCTACAATATGATAACCCCAATACCTTATAGGAAACCATAAGGAGAGAAAGGCATATTTATGATCAAAGAAAAGGAAGGCCATTTTTCCAAAAATCTTGGGATGACAAGATGAAAGGTAAAAAAGATCAAAGGAAGAAAGGTTTTAAGCAACTCTTTTTCAAGAACAACACCTAAGAAAATCAACAAGGAGAGTCAATCCAAAATCAACACAAGACTACATATTCATTTGGGAAAAGGTCAAGCCAACAACCTGTAGAATGTTTGGGATGTGAGGGAAATCACTTATATAAGGACTACCCTCACAAAGGAGAAAGAATGAGGACTACCCACAACATTGAGGAGGATGAAACAATGGAAGACATGGGAGGTAACATGCCAAGGATTTATGTAACCTTGGACAATAAGAAAGTAGAATATCAGTCCCCCATGATTGACATGGAAGGTAAGATTCATAACGAACCCATAGAAATTTCAATTGATTTTGGAGCTAGCCATAGTTACATAAACTCTAACATTGTTAAAATATTTCACTTGCAAAGGAGTAAGCATAAAAAATCTTAGCTAGTTTAGTTAGCCACGTGAGCTAAGGGAAAGATGAATGATTTAGTTAAATATTTTCAGATAGACATGAATAGAATCAAGACAAAGGTAGATGCGAACATCATACCATTGGGTTCATATGACTGTCTAATTGGCATGGATTGGTTGGAAAAGTACCATGTTGTCCTAGAATATTACAACAAGAAAATTATGTCTCTTGATGAAGAAGGGAAGAAAGGTAATATTCAAGGAATTCCAAGAGCTATAGCTATTAGATAGATTTCAGCTATGCAGTTGAAAAAGCATTTCAGGGAGGGATGTCATATTTTTGCAGCCAATATGGAAGAGGTGTGCAAAGATAAAGTGGAAATCATTGAATAATATTCTATATTGAGGTATTTTGAAGAAAGTTTTAAGGATATCCCAGTATTTCCACCAAAGAGAGACATTAATTTCTCTATTTATTTGGTGCCAGAGGTTTCCCCAGTATCCAAGACACCATACAGAATGAGCATGCCAGATTGAAGGAATTATAGATGCAGCTTGAAGATTTGTTAAAGAAGGTGTATATATGCTCAAGTGTGTCATATTGGGAAGCCCATGTTCTATTGGTAAGTAAGAAATATGAAACATTAAGGCTGTATATGGATATTAGAAAGAAGAATAAGGTCACCATAAAGAACAAATATCCTTTACCAAGGATTGATGACTTGTTTGATCAGTTGAAAGGTTAAAGAATATTTTCCAAGATTGACTTGAGATAATGCTATCATCAAGTGAGGGTTGAGGAATAATACATCACCAAGACAACATTGAGGACAAGATACAAGAATTATGAATTCATGGTAGTGCCACTTAGACTATCAAATGCCCCAACTATTTTTATGTGCCTAATGACTAGAGTTTTCAGGGAGTACTTGGAAAAGTTTGTTATTCTGTTCCTATATGATATAATCATCTAATAAAATTCATAAGGGGAACATGAGAAACATTTAAGAATGGTGGTACAAGTTCTAAGAAAGAATAAATTGTATACTACCCTAAGTATAGTGCATCTTTTATCCCAAATGGATTCACTACTTGGGGCATATAATTTCAGTAGAGGGGATAGCGGTTGATATTGAGAAGACAGAGCGCATTAGAGGATGGACAGGGCCAAGAAATTTTACAAAGGTTCGATCATTCATGGGTATTTCTAGTTATTACTGAAGATTTATAAAAGGCTTCTCAAAGATTGCAAGCCCAATCACTTCTTTACAAAAGAAGGGAGTGAAATTTGAATGGAATTCCAAGTGTGAAGAAGTATTTTAGCAACTAAAAGACATCTTGTCAAGTGTGTCAATATCAAATATTGTATATACAAAAGAATATTTTTTTGTGTGCATTGATGCATGCAAGGAAGGGCTCGATGGAGTCCTTAGTCAAAAATATCATGTGGTATGCTATGAGTCCATAAAATTAAAATAGCATATGAATTATGATACCCATGATACAAAATTAGTAGTGATTGTACATGCATTAAAAATGGGAGAAATTTTTTCATGGGTAAGAAATTTGAGGTAATAAGAAACCACTTTGGTCTGAAGAATTTGCTTGGACAACAAACATTAGATGCTAGAAAAACTAGATGGCTTGAATTTCTAAGTGAATATGAATTTGGGATTAAGCATATCAAAGGAAAGGAAAATCAAGTGACTAATGAACTCAACAAGAGATATCATGAAGTGCATGTTGTAGCCATTATCATGTACATGACTGATCTGAAGGATAAAATTATTGAAGCATCAAATTCAGATCAACACTATGTGAAAATAAAAGAAACATTACACGAAGGAAATTTTCAGCAGAACTTTAATTCTTTTTATATGAAAGAGGATGGGATTCTCTTTTACAAAGGAAAAGTATATGTGTTGAATTCCAATGACATGAAAATTGTAGTGATGATGGAAATGCATAATGTACCATATGCTAGGCACCTAGGATATCAGAAGACAATTGGAGTTGTAAGAAGCCAATACTTTTGGCAGGGAATGAAGAAAGAAGTGGATAATTGCATAACTATATGTCTAGAGTGCTAGAAGGTGAAAACAAAGAATAGGAATATAGCTAGGTTGTTACATCCATTTCACATTCCAAAATGGAATTGGGAATTTGTCAGGTTTGATTTTATTACAAATATTTCTGGAAAAGTGAAACAACATGATTTCATCATGGTGGTGATGGATAAATTGACTAAGGCAAAAAAATTTATTTCAATGATAACAACACACAAAGAAAAAAATATTGTAGATATATACATGAAGGAAGTTGTCGAGCTACATGGAGAGCCTAAAAAAATAGTTTCAAATAGAGATCCAAACTTTACTTCCAATTTCTAGAAGGGTTTGTTCGTATCACCCAGAGTTAGATGAGAAAATAGAGAGGACTAAAAAAATAATTGAGGACATGGTCAGAATGTATGTGATGGATCAACCATCAAAGTGGGAGTATTATATCCACTTAGTGAATTTTTTATACAATAATGGGTATCATGCCTCATTAAAAATGAGTCCATTTGAATCATTATATGGCAAGAAGTGTAACACACCAAAAAGTTTGGATAATCCAGGAGACAGACAACTTGTTGAGACAAATTTGTTGAAGGAAATGGAACAGCAGATGGATCAAGAAAAATTTAAAGGCTGCAAAGGATAGGAAGAAACATCATACAAACAAGGATATAGTATTTAGATATTTTAAAGTGGGAGAACATTTTCTTTTAAAAGTAAAGGAAAAAATAAGTTTGTTAAGATTAGGAAGTTGCCTGAAGTTGGAAGCAAGATATTATGGGCCTTTTGAAATATTAGAAAATATAAGGCCAGTTTGCATACATGCTAACATTGTATGCATCCATGAGAATCCATAATGTATTTCATGTGTCATTATTAAAGAAATATTTCCTTGACCCTAACCAAATAATTTATTGCAATGTGATCGAGGTGGAGCATGAAAGGGATTTTTAGGTGGAACCAATACACATCTGTAATGTCCCTTTTCAAATGATCTCTTGAGAGAATTGAAAAAATATCCTAAGTAGTTCCTATAGGCTATATTCGGTGGGGAAAAGGGAATTAAAAATTAATTAATGTCACCTGAGTGAAATTAAATTATTTTTAAAAGGGTGGCATTGAGTAAGTAATTAAAAAGGTGGCTAAGTGACGATTGGGAAAATGAAAAGTCACTTAAACTTATTAAAAGGTAAAAAAAAATCAAAATGGTCAACCAAAGAATAAAAAGGTAAAGGAGGATTCCCTCTCTCATTCTAGACTTGTCATTTTCCAAAATTGATTTGAGAGAGCTCTTTGTGGCTTTGGCACTCTTGGGACAAAAACCCCAGGAGAAAATTCTAAGATTGCTTTTGGTGGTGAGTCCATACACTCTAGATGGTCATTGGAAGAGATCATCTAGATTTATTCACTATGCTTCATTTCTAGTTGAGATATATTTAGTCATTTCTTTTTTCTTCATGTGTGGATAAGTTGTTGAAGCTGGCAGTTGAATTGAAGCTTGTAAGAATAGATCTACCTGTATAGGTTGAGATATATTTAAATTGGGTGTCATTGTTTATTTGGGATGTGTATTCCCCTATTGGAATGCATTGTGGGTTGGGAAAGCCAATTTTTCCCTCATAAAATCATGGATCTTCAAGATAAACCAATATTCTATGAATTGGGCACTTTATTGTCCATAAGGCAATGATTTCTTCACTTATAGAAGGTGAGTTGAACAACATACTTGAGCTATGGTTTTAGTAGGTCATTTATCTTGAGTTTGAAGACCATAATCTCCAAAAAGGGTTGATTTCTACTATAGTTCGAGTTCTAAACAGAAGGGAGGTGATACCTTTCTATGAAAGGCCAAGTTTGCATCAATAGAAGCATCTCTTGGAGGGTGAATCTCTAGTTTTATTGTTATGTTAATGCACCAAGAAATACCACTAAAGAATGTCAAGCAAACTATGAGTTTTCATCCTTATCATTGCATTATTCTAAGATAATAATTAATAATAATATTTCTGATTCCTTTTCCTTATTTTATCAGTAGTGAGTTATGAGAAATTTTCCATGTTCATAGTTTATATATTGTTATAGTAAAATTTATGATGATAAAAGGGATCGTAGTCCCTAGATATGTTGGATAATTAACCTCCATCATCGAATCTATTAGGATCATTTTTATGAAGAGAGATGTAAATTCATAGGAACCGTTGATCTGGTGTAGGTCCGATCAAAGGATCTGGACCATTGGTGACGATCCATGTATCATTGGTGGAAGAGAAGTTGGAAACCTGAGGAAGGGAGGCTGGGGCAATGGGCCTATGATGACAAGGTATCCAATTAGTCATTAGATTTGTTGGAAGGAAGTGACAACATATTACAACCACTAGATCCTTATAAAGAGATCATTGGGACAAGACAATCGGTAGTAGACCTTGAAGTGGAAGTGTGTACTTCAACAATGACAATAATATTTTGAGAAATAATTGGAATCATCAATCTATCATATATAAATTGGGAAAACAAAAGATGTTGGATCTATAATGATTTGTTTAAGGAGAAAAGGGTTGGTACCATTAATAATCATGTATTTGTAACCTTTGAATGAAACCATACCATTGGATAAGGTGTAACGAGGATCATCAGATCCATCAAAGTAAAAGTTAGTTGGAGTGGTTCATGGCACCTGAGTGGGTGCGCTCCGATGAAGGAACTTTGTGAAATGATCTAGACCGTTGATCAATGACTGGGCATACTATAATGAATGTCATCAATCTATCATGGGTCCCACCTCACTATTACATATTGCAAAAATGGTGACATTCTACTTGCGAAATTATAGACAAAATTGGCCACAGTATAGAAAAATAGAGGGAATTTTATTTTTATTTCTCCATCCTACCCGATATCTTCGCACATGTGACGTAATTTTCAAATTTTTTCATGAGTGACGTCTTATGAAGGTCTTCACAATAGAAACGATGTCAAATTTTGTAATGATCCCCACCATCAACCCCATGGTCGGGCCAACATTACTACGCAGAATAACAATCTCATACATAGTTCTATAGATAAGGCATGCATTTAAGTAAATGAAACACATTTAAACTCAAACTAACCATAAGAATTACTGCTATCATAAATAATCAATGGCTTTAACATTAATTCATATGCACAACAAAATACATGATAAATATAAATAAACAGACATGCAGAAAAGTAATTAAAACATAATCTAGTACTTATCTTTGAAATGGTGGTAATTCCACCAACCAGGTGCAGGCCTTCCATGAACCTCCCATCCTTAGACCACACTACTCATCAAGCTCAACAGTGGGTCACCCCCGATTTTGGACTAAGCTCCACCCCCATGGCAAAGAATCCTATGCTAGGTTGAGGTTACAAGAAAAACACAGAGTCATAAGGAAGGAATTCTCTCCTAGGAACCACTCATACTCACTTCCATAGACTCTACTTCCCCACATGCCTATTTCACCCCAGGAGTATACAACTTCTCTATCATCTATATAGTCCTTCGGTTGCTAACCTCCCTTGCATTGGGTTTCAGTAACAAACCAGACTGGAAGTCTCCGAGCTCTGTGGCAGCTACAGGGTTCCTTCCAGGAGTCCTCTCCTTCCTTTGTGCACTCTCTCACCTGGAGAGAGTTTCTAATAGGAAAATAAACCTGTTCTTCCAACTTCAATCACCTCTCTCACCTGGAGAGAGTGTTGTACAAACTGGCTAAGAAGCCACATGCAGTTCAGCACTGTGTGACCACAACAACCAACGGGGAAAATAGACACGGGCTTTCCAAACAGGCTCAGCAATGACAGGATGGTCTCACGGTTATGGATTTCGGACATAGACTCCACACACAGGA